>JAHCHA010013235.1:477037-522659 GCA_027742795.1 Vigna hirtella
CGGTTAAGAGTCAGTCCATATAATTTAATTCTCATGGAAATGAACGTTCGGTTCATTCGTTTCCTGCTATATCTATTACGTTCGGTTTTTCTCTCAAAACGACAGTAAACCTCTCGGTCTCATTCTATTCTGGAAATGGAAATCTCTATGTCTCGTTCCATGCGTTCGTCCTCATTCTGAGTGAGGATCGAACGTTCGGTATTTGGTGTCTTTATAAACCTTTGAACAGAGAGGATATTTAATTTATTGACAATAAAGATGAATTTGAGAAAAGTGATAATGAAAGATGGAATTTGGGAATGATTATGAATGAAATAAGAAGAGAATGTGATATGACTGAAATTATGTGAAGTTGAACGAGCGTTCCGGGTAGGAACGACTCATGTATTAAATATTGGAATTGGTAAAGTATGACTGGGGTTATGCTACTGATGGCAGTTCATCCTGATGTTCCGTGAGTACTCGTCCTCATGTAGAGGAGGGTAGGTCATGTGTGGGAACGGCAGGAGGTCCTAGTCCTTAGGGGTACTTTGGACTGATAGGGCTAACCTCGGGTGGCAGTTGTTGAGGGTATCCCAGTTACTACATTACCCGGGTGCACGAACGCCTGTAGTTACACAGATTCATACAGTCCGGACGGTTCGTCTAGTGATAGCTTTCGTATGGTTATGTGTGTTGAACTATTCTTGTGTTGTTGAAATGTTTAATTTATATGTTGATGTATGAATTAAATTACATAAGCTTACCCTATGTTTTTCCTTGTGTTGTCTCGTCCTTGTACGTCCGTCTTGTCATTGCAATGATCATCCGTGTGGATGTGAGCAGATGGAAGCGCGCTACTGGAAGAGGCGCTGGAAGAAGACATTTTGGAAGATGCGAACCTCGTAGAAGTTGAAGTAAAGGCCGAACCGTAGGACGTTCGGTTTGTAGTTAGTAGTTTGGTATGAAGTGACCGTTCGGTCACTTCCTTCTCCTTTTGTTATCTGACCGATCGGTACTTTGACCTTTGTAAGCCGTTCGGTCATGTTTCCTTTAATCTTGTACTGTTACTTTTTATTTGTGTAAGACTGCACTGTTTGATTACGAAATGTAATTAATTCTATGATATGGTGATTACTGTATTTTTGGGATGTTACATGAATATTATTATCATGGTTTAAAAAGTAAAATAATGAGTTGATAGAATGAGAATTAACCCAATCACTTTTTATTTATTTTTATAAATTTAAATCAATTAAAACTATTGTCATATTGAATATACTTCTTACAAGTTTTACTATGTATAATTTTCTTATAGCATTATGTAATGAAACATTAGTATTTTAATCAATAATGTTATATTCTTTTTAATTTGAACTATATAAAAAGAAGAAGTAGCCCAACAAAAAATAACATTAAAACATACTTAATCATGAATTAAAAATTGAAGAAATTAATTATTTTATTCAAAACGAGGGAGAGTAATTAAAAGAAGAGACATAATAAGATATGTTTTATTAATTTGTTCAATTTACTTTACAACAACAACTCTTGAACTTGCATAAGCCACCACGAAGATAGTTAGCTTTGTGACACTCTTCGCTACAAAGATGGTTATCTACACAATGCGCTATTTGAAGGAAGCAAAGCAGCAGCTCACCATCATCGATTTCCACATTCTTCTCAATATCCCTAGCTGAACACAAAACCAAACCAATGCACATAATTCCCAACAAAACTATCTTAACTTTTGCATTCATCATCTTCAAATCTTCTTTCTTCTTCCTTTCTACCTCTCAAAATTAAACAATCTTGGATGGAATATTACCACCACTCTTCCACCCTATTTATACAATCCTATATTTAATGCACACTTTTATTTTCTGAAATCAAATCTTTTACATTAAATGCATGATTTATTGTTTGTTAAAAAAAATTGGTTCATAAAAATATTAATCTTTCTTTTTATCGTGTATAATTGTTAATTAGTTGTGAAACATCCTAACTAAATCGATTTTTTTACATTAAATGTTTACTGCTTTTGCTTTTTTAAAGGAAAAAAATAATTAAGAAAAATATTAATAGTTTACTCCTATATTACCTTATTTATGTGGTATATTCTTCTTAATTAATTAAATGTGGAAATTATAATTAAATGCAAAATAAAAGTGTAACAAATCACTGTTCTTTTAAATTAATTATAATATCATTTTGTATTAACCATAATTTTATATTTATTAATATGTAAAGACAGGTAATCAAGATAAATATATAAATAATTGTAGGGTTTTCTCTTCTTTTTTTGTCATTGTTTTTATTGTCGTTCCCCGTTTTCAAATAATTCAAAAAGGAACGGAGGTAAAATAAGTTGTTAGATAATAGTTTTTTTTAATGATACAAATTTTACATTAACTTGACATAACTAATGTGTCCATTTTAATATTATTTAAAAATGTGTGGTTTCCCAAAACATAAATTAAAAGGAAAGTAATTATGTCAGGTAAGTTTATTTTGGTTTTTCATTGTAACTCTCACTTTCTCCTCTCTTCAACACTGTCAATTTATTAAATTGTTTCTAGAACCTTTGACCTTTTTTACTTATTTTTAATAGGGTTAAATATGTTTTTAGTTCCTAAACTATTGGTCGTTTCTGGTTTTCGTCCCTCTTTCAAAGTAAGGTACAATTTGGTCCTCATTCTTTTCGAAACGTTCGTTTTAGTTCTCGAAAACTAAACACTGTTTAAAAATTTAGTCCTCATTTAGCAACAAATGAGGACTAAAACCAAAATTCCGAGGACTAAAACGAACGTTTCGAAAAGAATGAGGACCAAATTGTACCTTACTTTGAAAGAGGGACGAAAACCAGAAACGACCAATAGTTTAGGGACTAAAAACATATTTAACCATTTTTAATATTTTGATTTGTTTTTTACTTTTATTTTGCAAAACATTGTTTGAATAATCTTTTATATAATTATTTTTATTTTTAAACTCGTTCACAAACTTGTAATTTTATTATAATATAATAATTTAATGTTATAACTTTTGTTTACCAAAATTTTCATATATTTTTGACATATATGTATATTTTTAGTTGTATTGTTTACTTATACATGCTTTAATTTTATTTATTCATTAGGGTTATACAAACCTATCAAGTTCAAAGAGAATACATATTTCAGAGTTTAAGTCAAATAATATCAAGTGGACAACAATTAAAGTACATTACTATAGTATGTTTTATGTATAGTATAGTTTTGACTATGATAATTAAATTGTTAAATGACCTTATGTGAACTTTAGTTCACGTTATGACTGCTTTCATTGTACTGATTAAGTGAATAACTTGTATTATTGAATGGTTGAAGACTTATTTCCTTGTTGCATGGTATTTGTTAGGTAAATAACTTGAATTATTGTGAAACTGGTTGGAAGAGTATACAGTTTGTAATGAAAGCATGACTTACTATTAAGCGTTTAGACTTGTATATGCTATATAGTCATTTATTATCATGTACTAAATTTGTTTGGAGTTTATTGGAATTTTGGTTTGCTGTTATGTTCAAATTATGAAGATATTTTTTACTTTTGGTTTTTTAGTGTCCAACACAACCTAACGACAATGATTGTGGATATTACGTGTGTGTTAATATATGAAGAAAATTATCATAGAGAAACAATTCCAACTAAGGTAAGTTATCTTTATTGTCATAATTAATTTATAGTAAAATTTAATTAACTAATTGTATATTATTTTTCTTTATTACAACATTTTTCTAGGTATAGATTGTGGTATCACGATACGTAGGCATAATCAGTTATACCTCATTTAAGTTTTTTTTAAGGCAAAGTCAATTAAAAGCTGTTACAAACAAAATTGATGTCAGTTATAAAATTAGGGGTAAATTTGTAAAGTGCCTCACTTTTAATTTAAATATGCATGTAGTGGATGAAAACTTGAGCATTAAAAAATTATTTATGTTCATTAAATAGATGCATCAACACTTAATTTATACTTAAAGAAAAAATAAAAATAATAAATTTATAGGTTATATAATGCAATATAAAACGTGTATAAACAAAATCTCGAACATCTTCTTTCTTCAATTCTATTTCGCACAAATCAAAGTAATAATAGTCTTCCCTTTCTATACAAATAGTAAATTTACTCTCAAACAACACATTAAAAGAAACAATAATGATAGAGATAAATCTTAAATAAAAGAGTTATTGTAGAGAAGGTGATGAAATCGAATTTAATGTATGGAAGAATAAAAAATGATCACTAACTATAGCATAAATTAAGTAAAAGAAAAAACACTTAACATCCAATTCTATATATATGGTAGAGACGGATCAAAAGGGTACATTGCTCTGAAATAAAATTAAGATGAAGGCCATCGCTTCAATTTTCATGGTGATGCTACTTCTTTCAACCAACATCGGTAAGTTTTTGTTTCTGATCACTTTACGATTTATGATATTTATTATGATACAAACAAAATCTCACATAAAATAAAACATTAGATAATATAAGTTTATATACATATAAAATATTTCTCTTGCTAAGAAGTTTTATGGAATAGTGTCAAAAACAGATCTGTAAGGACTTGATCTAAAACGGATAATATTTTATCTGTATTAAAACGAACAATATCTTATCATTATAGAGTTTTATTAGTATACAGATATACATGTGGATTGAACCTCCTTATCGTTTCTTTGAACAAAATTCTTGATTGAATATCAAATGTGGTTTGTGTTGTGCAGGAAATGAAGGAGCTTTGAAAAAGGTAGAGGGAACGAGGGTTGAGAAATCGTTGTTCCAAGCTTGCACAGACAAACTATACGACAACTGTGAAGACAATATCCCGTGTTTGAGACTTTGTCGCAAGAAATATGGCTTCTTAGGAAGTGGTGAATGTAACAACAAAAAAGAATGTATTTGTACTCACCCATGTTAACTCTTTCATCTTCTTCCAATTACAATTTCAATCTTATTTCTTATAAATCAGTATTGAATCCTTCAAATAAAATTACTCTTTTATAGTATATTTATGCTTTAATTTTTTTTTTAATTCCTCATCAAGTATATCAACTTATGAAGTAAGATGAAGATGCAATAAGAGTATCTTATCTCCACTATACGATTCAGTCTCTAAGATTTTAATTTAATCTTTACATGTTTTGAAAATCTTTCTCTGTAATTTTTACACCAATACAAAATAATGATAATGGATTGGTACAAATTTGATAATTTTATCTTTGTTTTTAAATTTTTAAAATAAAAATTCATCCTTATCACAGTTTTAGTTAATGAATATTAATTTTGCGTCTCATTTACTTTTTATTAAGAAACCGTTTCAAATATTAATTAAATAACTTTTTTATAAAAATGAAAAAACACAATAAAAAAATATTGTTATTAAATATTTAATATAAAAAAATATATATTTTTTTCTCTAAAATAAAATAAAAATTATAATTATATAATTAAAATACAAAACTTAAGACCATTGAAAAATTAATAAAAATTTATTATATTATCTTAAACTTTTAATAAAAGGAACACGTTACTGTTATATTTCTAGAAAAACTCCTAACTTTTTTTAGTAATATTTTTAATCATCCAAACAAAGAAATGTATGATTCCTACAAAAAAATTAAATATTGTCCAACAATACTAATATTTATATAATTTTGTTGGCTTAAATTCATTTTTTCATTCCTATTAGGTAATTTTATTTTATTAATTCATTTGAAAAAACTACAACTAAAATTAAATATTTACATTTTTTTCCAAAATTCTGTATTTAACCTGATACTTTTAATTGATTATTTTTAACTACTTTAATGGCCAAAAGAAACAGAAAACGCTTTTTGTCCATTTGAAAAAAAAATGTTCCAGTCTATTTAAGAAAGTTTTCTTTAAAAATATTATTTTGAGAAAAAAAATCCATTTAAATCTTTCTTTTTCAAGGCAAAGTCAATGAAAAAGAATTAAAAATGAAACTGATTTGTGTCAAATACAAAATTAAGTACAGATTTGTGTAAAATTGATTTGAGCATCCTCCTATCTTCATCCCATTTTTAAATAGAATCAAATAAAATAATTTATACGAATAATAAATTTATTGAAACAAATATATTTATGAATATAAGAAATGAAATTGAAATTAAAGAACGAAGTAAGTAAGTTATTATTTGTGACCGAAATCATAAAATGACATTTGTTATTAATATGCAATCGAAATAGTAATTGATTATTTTTCTAATGATAATAATTTGGTTAATGGTCATAATTATCATACTGTTTTGATCGCCATATGTTTAGATGTGAATAATTTTTACTTACCAATTAAAAGTGGATTGCTAATTGTTTTGTGACTAAGACTTTAGCTATCATATGTTTTTTTATCACAATTTTACTTTTTAATTGATTTAAACTTTTTAAGGAATAAGAATGACCTTTAAAATGTATTGTTTTTATAGTGTAATAGGGAAAATATATGTGCTACAATATGTGTTCATATTTTTTTATAATAATAAAATAATAAAATTATTGTTATTATTATTTTATAATTACAAAATTAAATATAAATAATTTTTATAATTTTATTTTAAGTAGTTTTTATTTATTTTATAGATAATTTTTAAATAAAAAAATGATTAAACTTATAAAAACGGTTAAACTTAAATAAATGGTTACTTGTAATATTGATAAAATAATAATTTTAATTTAAAAATCTGAAGGATAAAATTAAAACATAAATATAAAAACTAAAAAGGGAAATGTTCTTTACATATAAATATAAATATAGGCGGGTTTCCGAATTAACGTAAAAGAGTCAAATAACAATAAATGATAAATATCAAATGAAAATAATGCTATCAAATTAACGTACAGAAGAGTCAAATGGTGACTAATTATATCATAAATTAATAAATAAAAAATAAAAAAGTTACAAGCATTCAATACTATATATATACATATATGCTGTAGCAAATGATGAAATAGTAAAATAGTACATTGCTCTGAAAACAAACTAAGATGAAGGCCATCTCTTCAATTTTCATGGTGATGCTCCTTCTTTCTACCATTGGTATGTTTTCGTTATTTTGACACACATAAATTCATTATTTTTTTTAATATAAAAGTTTATTTTTTATAATAATTTTATGTGTTCAATAAATATAAATAAAATTGTGTTGTTGGAAGTTTTACTTTTACGAGATAAGTCAATTTAGAGTATATAGATGAATGTAAATCTCGTCCAGTCAGTTTTATAAGATTGAGTTAGACTTAAAAGTTCACTTCTTAATTTCTATATCAAAGTTATAATTAGAGTTTATCCTAACGATATTTGTTGTTTGTTAGATATGTTATTTGACATATTATCGAATCATCTATTAACGTCTAATCTCGATTATGATTTGTTTGAAAAAGGTGGTTTAAATATTGAATATGGTTTATGTTGTGCAGAAAAAGAAGGAGCAATGGTGGAGGGAACAAGGGTTGAGAAAAAGTTGTGGGAGATTTGCATAGAAAAACTATACTGGAAATGTGAAGACAATGACAAGTGTTTCACTGTTTGTCGCGAGAAATATGGTTACTTAGCAAGTGGTGTATGTAATTACGAAGAAGAATGTGTCTGTCGTCACCCTTGTTAAGTCTTTCATCTTCTTTCAATTACACTTTCAATTTTCATCTTCTCTTCCAATTAGCGTTGGATTGGATCCTTCATAATAAAATTAATCTTTTTATATTATATTTATGCTTTCTAATTCTTTCAATTTTATTTTTAATTTCTCTCCATTATACAAAATTTAGATTTTAATTTAATGTTTACTTGTTTCATTGGGTCTTGTTGTTTTTAAAATCTTTTTGGAATTTTTACTCCGATTCAAAGAAATGGTAAAAGGGTAGGTATGATATTCGTTAAAGTAAAAAATTATTACACATTTTGTTTTTTATTTCAAATATTAAAATTAAATTATATTTATATAAATATAAATATTAAATAAAATGAATGAATTTAAAATAATTATAAAAAAAAATAAAGATATTGAATACTTATAAATGATTAAGAAAATTATGACAATAAAAAATAATATAAAACTTATCGGATTATCTAAAATTTAAAGTATTTTAATAATTTAAGACGGAAATAAGATTGAGCTAGAAACAAGAAACAATATGAGAACCTGAGTTTATATTTATATATATATATATATATATATATATATATATATATATACATATTTAAAAATTCAATTTCCTAAGTAAATAATGTTTAATCTAATTGTTTTTATATTTCCAATGCAAAAAAAATGTATATTTTTATTACCATGGCCAAGAGTTTTTGGATTTTGTTTTTTATATCACGTTAGCATATTCTGAGGTTTTATAAGACTTCATGATCCAATATGTGATTCCTCTTAGAAATATTATCATCCAATGTTTAATTTTAAGTATAAGTATCTTAAGTCATAATTCAATTTAAATTAAACAGTAAAATATGTTTACAATATCTAAATTTGGATGCGAAAATTGAGTTTGTCTCTATTTTATCATTAAACTTTTCTCAGGTGTAACATTTTAGCTAAAACATTTCTTTGTTTTCCTTGAATCTGAAGTTTTAAAATAGTGTTTATGCAGTTTATCTTTTACATAAAACATTCATTTATGAGACAAATTTTTTCTAAAAAAAAAGTATTGTCATTTTTGAAAATCTAAAATAAAAATTGTACTAAAAAGTTACCATCTTATTCTTATTAAATCATTTTACACAGCAACGAATTAATTTTTTAACAAAAGTAATAACCTGTCGTGATTTGAAAGGCAGGTGTAAATTTAGATTATTAAACAATTGTAGTAAAAAGAAAACATTTGAAATTGAAGCTGAAAATTAGAAGTGTTATTGCATTCTGATATATAAAATTACTTCACTTTATTTTTATTATAGATGTTTCTTAGTATTCACTAAAAAAGTTTCACACTGCATGAGTGCTTGCACTGAATGCATTTGTTTTGGATTGTTTACTGGCTAATTGAGTATTTTAAGAATATATCAACTCATTTAACATATTTTTTTTTGTAATGGAAAAGTGAAAAGTAATTTGTTAAACGAGCGTAAAAGTGTGTCTTATGAATTTTTTTCCTAAGTTTGATATCTCTCCGAAATGGTTAACCTTCAAAGTCAAAGTCGTGCATTTTGTGTTGTAGTGGCTAGAAATATCCTCTTAGAAAAGAAAGGTCATTTCAATGGACTCCATTACCTGCTTGACACGTATAAGTGAGAAGGCATGATTGTGAAAATAGTACTTCACATGATACAAACAGACCCTTAGGACTGGGTGATTGAAAGGTTCAGAGAACGTTGAAAATTCAGCAGTGGATACATCATTTCTCTCTAGTTAAGGTAAGGTTTCCTTGTGTAACTTTTTTCTTGTTTGAATTGTATGATTTTGATTGTGAGTTTGTGCTTATGTTATTAAGGGTTGTGTTTAGTTCGTACAGAAGGTGTTGATGGGGTGAAGTAGGTGATTGTGAAGTAACTCGATCAAAGGACTCATGGCAGTAGAGTGTATAAGTGGGGCATTTCTGGCAGCTGCCTTTCAAGTGACTTTAGACAAGTTGGCTTCAAGGGATATCCAAGACTACTTCCATGGAAGTAAACTCAAGGATAAGATGCTCAAAAAGCTAGATATTGTGCTGAACTCCATCAACCAAGTGCTGGAGGATGCAGAGGAAAGGCAGTACAAAACCTCAAACGTGATGAACTGGCTTGATCAGCTGAAAGAGGCTATATATGAAGCAGAATTGCTGTTAGATGAGGTTGCCAATGAGGCATCAAGACAGAAGCTGGAAGCTGAATTTCAGCCTGCAACTAGCAAGGTGAGAGGCTTCTTCAAGGCTTTTGTTAATCCATTTGACATGGAAATTGCATCTAGGGTTGAAGAACTACTAGAGAACATACAATTTCTTGCAAGCCAAAAGGATATGCTAGGATTAAGAAAGGGGATTTTTTCTGGCAATGAAGTTGGAGTCAGTTGGAAACAATCCAAGCAATTGCCAACTACATCCTTGGTGGATGAATCTAGCATTTGTGGTAGAGAGGAAGATAAAGAGGAAATCATAAAGATTTTACTTTCAGACAATGTCACATGCAATCAGGTACCCATAATTAGTATAGTTGGAATGGGAGGGATGGGTAAGACCACCCTTACTCAGCTTGTGTATAATGACCAAAGGGTACTAGATCAATTTGACCTTAAAGCTTGGGTCTATGTTTCACAAGATTTTGATGTTGTTGCTGTCACAAGAGCAATTCTTAAGGCATTTGGGTCCAAAGGAGCAGAAGAAAAAGACTTAAACCTACTTCAACTTGAATTGAAGCAGAGACTGATGGGAAAGAGATATTTCCTTGTTCTAGATGATGTTTGGAACGAAGACTATTCAAGTTGGGGGGTACTGCAGATCCCCTTCATTTATGGACCTTCAGGAAGTAGGATTCTTATTACCACTCGTAATGAGAAGGTAGCATTGGTCATGAACTCCTCCCATCTATATCATTTGAAGCCATTGGAGAAAGAAGATTGTTGGAAGCTATTTTCAGATGTTGCATTTCATGACAAGGATGCCACCAAATATCCATATCTTGTATCAGTTGGCAGTAAAATTGTTGACAAGTGTGGAGGATTGCCTTTAGCTTTGAAAGCATTGGGAAATATCTTGCGAGTGAAATTCTCCCAGCATGAATGGGTTAAGATATTGGAGAGTGATATGTGGCAACTATCTGACAACGATGCCAACATTAACCCTGCTCTTAGATTGAGTTACCATAATCTCCCCTCCTATTTGAAACGCTGTTTTGCTCATTGCTCCATATTTCCAAAGGGTTATGAGTTTGACAGAGATCAGCTAATCCAACTGTGGATGGCAGAAGGTTTGTTGAATTGCTGCCAAATAAATAAGAGTGAAGAAGAGTTAGGCATTGAGTTCTTCAATGATCTAGTAGCAAGGTCATTTTTTCAACAATCAAGACGCCGTGCTTCGTGCTTCACTATGCATGATCTTCTTAATGATTTAGCAAAATCTGTCTCAGGAGAGTTTTGTTCACAGATAAGTGGCAGTTTGGAGAAAATTATAACCAAAAGAGCACGCCACATTTCATGGTCTAGCAAAATTAACATTGATGATAAATTCTTGGAGCATATTAGTAAGTGTAACAGATTACGTTGTTTTGTGGCATTCAAATGGGAATTTGGCAGAGGAGGCTTGATCAACACTGATAAACAACGTATTCTGTTGTCTACATTGAAATATTTACGCGTGCTATCCTTCCATGATTGTCTTCTCACTGAATTAGTTGATGATATAGGCAATTTAAAGCTTTTGCGTTATTTAGACCTTTCGTACACTAAGATTAAAAGATTGCCTGACTCCATTTGTAGGCTGCATAATCTGCAGACACTGCTACTATTATGGTGCTATGATTTGGATGAGCTTCCCATAGATTTGCACAAACTTGTCAACTTGCGTCATCTTGATTTGCGTATGAGCGGGATAAACAAGATGCCAAACCACATAGGAAGGCTGAAACATCTTCGCACACTGACTAGTTTTTTTATCAGGAAGCATGATGTGAAGGAATTGGGAAATCTCAGCAATCTTCAAGGAACACTTTCAATTTTCCGGTTAGAAAATGTCACCGATCCTGCGGATGCCATGGAAGCTAATCTGAAAGGTAAAAAGCATTTAGATGGATTAGTGTTGAATTGGGGTAACAAATTTGGAAGGTGCAATGAAAATGAGGACTCAATAATAGAAAGACAGGTGTTGGAGGCTCTTCAACCAAATGGGAACTTGAAAAAGCTTTCTGTTTTACGTTATGATGGAACCAGCTTTCCAAGATGGTTTGGGGGATCTCATTTGCCCAATTTAGTGTCCATTGCACTGACTGAAAGCAAATTCTGCTTTGTGTTACCACCATTTGGGCAGCTTCCCTCTCTGAAGGAGCTTTCCATATCATGCTTTTATGGAATAGAGGTCATTGGTCCTGAGTTCTGTGGTAATGATTCCTCAAATACTCCTTTCAGATCTCTTGAAATATTGAAATTTGAGGAAATGAATGCATGGAAAGAATGGTGCAGTTTTGAAGATCACAATGAAGAAGGCCAAGGTTTGTCTTGTCTTAAAGAGCTTTCTGTGAGGCGTTGTCCATGGTTGAGAAGGGCCCTTCCTCAACACCTTCCTTCTCTGCAGAAATTGGAAATTTGTGAATGCCCACACTTGGAGGATTCAGTTCCCAAGGCTGTAAGTATTCATGAGATGAAGTTGCGTTTCTGTGAAAAACTTTTCCTGAAAGATTTTCCATCCACCTTGAAAAAGGCCACATTTCATGGAACTTGCATCATTGAGGCCTACCTCCACCAAATTCTTGTCAACAATCCCTTCCTTCAAGAGCTGAAAATCCACAACTTTCATGGTCTAAATAAAAAATGGTCCTCTTTGGATTTGCACAGACATGATTCTGTTGTCACTCTCTCTATAACAAGCTGGTACTCTTCCTCTTTGCCCTTTGCACTACACTTGTTTTCCAATCTTCATTCTCTACTTTTTCATGATTGTCCTTTTCTTGAGTCATTTCCCGAGGGGGGTTTGCCTTCAAGCCTACGGAAACTCGAAATTGAGGATTGTCCCAAGCTGGTTGCTTCTAGGGAGAAGTGGGGATTGTTCAAACTCCATTCTCTCACAGAGTTAAGAGTTAGTGATGACTTTGAAAATGTGAAGTCTTTCCCAGAGGATGGATTGCTACCACCTACTCTCAGTGTGCTCTACTTAATTGCATGTTCAAAGCTAACACACACAAACTATAAGGGTTTGCTCCATCTGAAATCTCTCAACTCCTTCTATATTTTATGTTGCCCTCTTCTTCAATCTTTGCCAGAAGCAGCTTTATCCAACTCTCTTTCTGTTCTCTACATTTATGATTGCCCTTTACTGAAGCAGCGTTACCAAAGGGATGGAGAGCATTGGCGTAAAATTCACCACATCCCTTCTGTGATTATATCATAGCAGCAGTTGAAACACAAGCCAAATTCATCCATATTTTAATACCCAGTCTAAGCTTTCACAGGGGGAAAAGGGGAAAAGATATCTATTCTACCACAGCTCATGATGTGATTTCTTACTTGGCCTACATCTACGAATGCATATATAAAGTACTTATTACATGAATCATTGTCAAGTTATAAAGAACCACTCCTCCAACTAACATGGTTCATTTGGTAAATATATTGTTAATGTATTTTATTATGATTTTATTAGTCTTATTTTTTTACCTAGATTGATGTTAGGATTTATCGTTAGTTAGTGTAAATAGGAAATCTCCTACAATCTCTCCCTTTGCATATCTTTTGTAATTTCTCATATAAAAATATTGTGTTGCCTATTTAAGAAAATAGAGCCTTTTGTAAAATATTTATCACTAATTACTAAATATTATTTTGTAAACTCCTATACTTTCAATTTCTTTCATAACCTAACAACACATATATATTCCTTTGCATATCAAGAATTTCATTCATATAAGTCAACATGTAATTTGATATTTTACTATAAAATTGATCATTCTTTTCTATCAAGCATAATTATAATTACCATTACAATTTTCATTACATAATCACTTCTATCATCATATAATATTTTTTTACAAACTAGTAGTATCCTTACGGAACTTAAAATTTATATTTTGGATTACACATTATAAAATATAATTTCAAGATATGAATTGACCAATTTATAGGTAATAATTAATGTCCATAATTAAGTTATATATTATGTATTTCATGATAGTCTTATAAGTTAAAGAAAATGTAACTACAATTTTCTATAATAGATCATTCAATCTAGAAAAATTTTCAAACTGCATAATCTAAAAATAATTTAAAAATCATGATAGGCTCACTGTTATTTAAAGACGTTTAAGAAAAACACCAAATACTTATCAAAGAACTATCTAACTTTAACCTCTACTAAACCTTGACCTCCATGAGTAATTTTTTGCCAAAAACAACATTCAAAGCAGGAGTTGAAGTGCATGAATGAAGGGCAACACAAAAAGACAGTTGTTGAAGCTTCAAAGAGATATAGCTCAGAAAAGATGAAAGAGATATTTAAATAATTAGGTGAAGAAAAAAAATGTGAGGTGCAGAAATTAATAGTCTGGGTCTTAAATACCAAGCCCAACGGCCCAAAACGTGTGGGTTGGGGGAGGAGGGATTGCTGATTGGATTGAAAAGAAAAATTCGAAAGAAGTGACTTATATTCTAATAAATATATATATATATATATATATATATATATAACTTACTACTTTTAACTAGTTAAAATGTAACTGGTGATATCAAATAATTTTAGAAAAACTATTATGAAAATCAAATATATAATTTTTACAACATTAAAAATAAGAAATTTTGATGAACAATTCATCCTATTCTTAAAAAATAAAACTCCAACGTAATTTTATAACATTTTATTAAGTCAACTAGGACTATATTTCAATCTTTTTAAATTCAAGTGCAAGACATAACTTTGAATGTTCTGAATGACGAAACATTCATGTTCTGATGATATCATTGCTTTGCAATTTATGATTTTCGAAGAAAACTTTCCATTCGTCATTCAACACATAGTATTTATTTGCCCACTTCTTGAAGGCCAGTGAATAAAGATTCCCATAATCATCGTATGCACAAACCTCTACTCCCTTTTGGATATCATCATCATCTTTCAATATTGGTAAAAAATATTTTTCAGCTTCTTTTTTATTGAAAAGAAGTCTATTTAAATTAACATTCACATCACTCTTTGTGAGTCTTTTTTCAAGACGTTCTTCACTATGATATAAGACATAGTTTCTGTAGTTTACGAGAAGTGGTGAATAAGAAGCATTATGACCATTCTCATGAATCAAATATTCTTGAGAGCAAAAGCAATTCTTTGACGATCCTTCAAAATCTTGGGATTCATTGATATTTGGCCTCATATTCTTTTCACCTTTTAAACCTTCAAAAAGAAAATGAAAAAATATTTATATACATAATAACAAAATTTTGTGCATTGCCTAGTTTAGAATAATCTACAAATCTATCGATCAAATTTTAAACGTACATGATGTGATCTTACCTAAACAAAACAAAGACTGTTGTCGAATCAAGTTGGAGAAGAAATGATGTATTTTCCAAACTTGTAAATTCCTTGCGACGATTCTTTGAAGCCAAGTCTTGAATAGTAAGAGAAAGACAAATATTGAATGAGAGTTGACAAGAAAAAAAAAACTCTTTTCAATACTCACACTAAAATAAGAAATAATTTTTTAGTAGGAGAATGGATGAGTATTTTGTGTGAATTCAAGATTGTTTTTATAGACTCTTTAAGTCTTTGGTAAACAAACTAAAGATATAAGATAAAATGAGATAAAATAAAATAAAATAAAAAGATTAAAAGATTTATTATCATGAGATAATTTTAATTGATAATTAATTAGTTAAAATTTGAATAAACTTTATATGTAAATATACGTACAAATATTTAAAATTTAAAGAATATATATTTATTAAGATAAGAAAATATCTATTAAGATAAGATAATATATTAAAATAAGATAATATAAATTAAGATAAGATAATAAATATTAAGATAAGATAATATATATTTTGAGATAAGATAATATATTACATACTAAATACAAAATTTCAGAATAGCTATATTACAACATCGAATTTCATCTTATAATAATAGTAATACAAAATACAAAAGTAATAAAATATAATTAATGAATAAATAGTGAAGTTAATTAGTGAAATAAATATTAAATAAATTTAAACAAGTAAAGACAAAAATAGTGAAGTTAAGAAAATATAAAATATAAAAATGTGAATAAATAATAAACAAAATACTAAGTTGTGTTTTAAGTTTTTGTTTTAAACAAATAAAAAGGAATATGAAAAGGATAATTAAATAAAAATGTTTGTTTGTTTTGTTTTAATATTTTTATTAAGTTTTCTCTTTCTTTCCAAAAAAATTGATACTAAAATATTTTTTCTCTACACCACACCTCACTACTTTTTTTAATATACACGGCTCTAATTTACAGAATCTATTATACATTTACCAGTTTTTGCGTGCCTTGGGTCCAACAAGCCGATTTCCTTTTCTGTGATATATGAATAGATGAAAAAAAAAATAGATTTGTGAATATTTGGGATAAAGTTATTAAATAAATATCTTTAATAGATCTATGTGAACGAGGGATATAAATATTTAATTATTTTTTTAATGGGAGGACGGATATCTGTTACAAATTAATAAATTTTTTTATATTTTTTTAGATAATAATTAGTTGTAATTTTTATTTTAGTATTTTTTTAAAATAAAATCGTGTGTCTCTTGTATTTTCTTGGCTTTATTTTAGGTCTTTGATGTGATACTTATATCTCATTCTAAATAAAGTAACAAGATTCATAAAAATCTTTATGATCTATTTTTGAAACCTTGAAAAATCATTTTTGTTTAAAATCAATTAATCTCTCCATGGTTTGAGTTTAACTTCTTTTCTTTTTCAACAATAACCTAATTGAATTGTTGATATTGTGAATTATATCATCTTTATATTTCTATCACTTAACTCACATCAATCAAACATTTTGAGAAGCTTTAGGATTTGGAATAAATGTTCACATTAGAAATACAAATCTTTCCTTATATTTGTATTATTCTACTTGGATTGTATACATTTAACAAATTTGATTTTTCAAAATTTAACAATAAATTTAAGGCTTAATACCCTATTTTGTCCCCAGTTTCGCTCGAAAATGTCAAATTAGTCCATCCTTTAAAAAATCCGTCAACGTCCTCACTTAATAAAATTTGCATCAATGAAATCCCTTCCGTTAAATCCGTACAAACGACGTTAATTATTTTTCTCTTTCTTCTACTTAGATAATTAACACTGTTTGTACGGATTTAACGGAAGGGATTTCATTGATGCAAATTTTATTAAGTGAGGACGCAATTGACGCATTTTTTAAAGGATGGACTAATTTGACATTTTCGAGCGAAATTGGGGACAAAATAGGGTATTAAGCCTAAATTTAAATTTTTAATAAATGGCTTAAAAGGTTAATCCAAGGATAACAATATAACACAATAAAAACACCTATCTATTATTATGTATTAGTTTTAAATATACACAATAAAAAATACATAATCAAACTTTAAACATACATGATGTAATTTTACCTGATTGAATAAGTTGTAGAAGAAATAATGTCTTTTTTCCAAACCTGCAAACTCTTTTACGACGATTCTTTGAAAGCAAGTTTCAAATAATAAGAGGAAGACAACTACCAAACGAGAGTTCACAAGAAAAAATCTCTTTTCAACACCCAAACCCAGAAAAGAAAGAACTTTTGAGTAATGATAAGAAATGAATGAGTATTTGATGTGAACTCATATTGTTTTTATAGACTTTTAAATCTTTGATAAAGAAACTAAAATATAAGATAAAATGAAATAAAATAAAATTAAAAAATTAAAAGATTTATTATCAATTGTAATCGATAATTGATTAATTAAAATGTGAATAAACTGTATATAAATACATACAAATAGTATTTAAAATTTAATATTAAAGTACGAAAATATCTATTAAGATAAGATAATATATATTAAGATAAGATAATATATTATATACTAAATACAAAATTCAAAATAGTTATATTACAACATCCAATTTCGTCTTATGATAATAATACAAAAGTATGATAAAATATAA
The DNA here is from genome assembly GCA_027742795.1 of Vigna hirtella. Classification (NCBI taxonomy): domain Eukaryota; kingdom Viridiplantae; phylum Streptophyta; class Magnoliopsida; order Fabales; family Fabaceae; genus Vigna; species Vigna hirtella. The sequence goes on from JAHCHA010013235.1 coordinate 494,860, forward strand.
TTAATGAATAAATGAAAAATACATTTAAAGAAGTAAAGAAAAAAAAGGTGAAATTAAGAAAATATAAAATATAAAAATATAAATAAATAATAAACAAAATACTAAAGTATGTTTTAACTTTTTTGTTTTAAACAAATAAAAAACAATATTAAAAGGATAATTAAATAAAAATGTTTGTTTGTTTTGTTTTAATATTTTTATTAAGTTTTCTTTCTCTTCCAAGAAATTTTGGTACGAAAAGTCTTCTTCTTTGTATCAGCACACCTCACTACTTTTTCAATACACACTGCTTTAATTCGCAGAACCTATTACATTTCTCATATTTGCATTGCAGCGTCTTCCTTTTCTTTTCTCTTATCTACATACGGATGAAAAAAAATATTTATCTACTTGTGGATATTTGAGATAAAATTATTAAATAAATATTTTTAATGAATATATATTGATAATGGATATGAATATTTAATGGGTGTTAATAATTATTATCTAAAGAAAATATAAAAAAATATTATTATTATTAACTTTTTATTTTAGTATTTTTTAAAACTTATGTTATAAAAAAATAATATTATTTGTAAAGTTACCTTTTAAAGTAGCTTATAAATATATAAAAAAAGGCATATTAATTTTTAAACAATCACTTATATATATTTCTTTCAATTAAGTATTTTTAATATTACGTATTCTATTATTAATCTTAGCCTATATTTTTTTAACGAAATTTAAAATAATGTAAAATTATCAATAATTAATAACGATATATGTGTGTTTATAAACATATCTAATACAAAAAATTATTAAAAGGGAAATTCATTAAATAGCTTAAGGATAAAAAAATTATTAGAGGTTAATAATGTTTTAAATAATATTCCTTCTAGTAACGTCTCAAAACACATTACAAGCTAATGAAAAAGTTTGCTTATCGAACACTCTTATTAACATCAAACAAGTTTTTCATTTAGGAAAAAACTAGAAGCTAGCTCAAAACCCTTCTCAAACAAAAATTACATGGATGCCAAAACACAAATAAAGAATTGCATAAACAAGCTTCAATGTGGTCATTCTTTTGAAAAACATAAATTTCATTTTTTTTTTTTCTAATAAAACAACTTTTTGTATACATGAGAAATACAGTTTTATGATTTGTTTCTCTATTTCCTCTTTATCTTTAGGATAAATTACCATATTTCTTAATCCTATGATTTGTTTCCTAACTAATCAGAATTATGGTTAGTGTAAATAAGAATCAATCCTATAAGAATTGTGAATATATCAATACATTATAATAAATCTCAGTTACTATATCAAGTCAGATTTTAACATTAACCAATTTATGATGACTTCTTACGATAGGGCCTTAAAATGTTAAGATACATCAAGCTTGCACGCAATAAGAACCAAAGGACTGGAAAATTGATAAAAAAAACCATTTCTTGTTTCTTCAAGAAGGTTCAATATGGGAACATGATCTTCCCCACCAAACATTTTCTGGAAAATTCCTAGGCTCAGCCTACCACTCAAATACTGTACAATGCTGAATTGCTTGAAGAGAAGTAATGAAGCCTTTGCTTCTCTTCATGCTTAGACTGGGCATATAGCTGCATAATTATTTTAGCAGATATTCAGGCTCGTGAAGGTTTCAGAATACCTATTTGACCAGGAAGTTCCATCACAAATTAGGATTTCAACCTTACTGGAGTGGCACTTCTCAGTTCTCCTGGCTTTTAGTTGTATCTATTATCTTCTCCATCTGTAAATTAAGCAGTTCATGCACTCTCTGCTTCAACTACACAACATAAGCAACACAACGCTTATTGATCAACAAGCTCATTCTCTGTTACCTATAAATAGGGAATTCATAACTGACAGTAACTGCCTTTATCAGAATCCATAGTACAGTTAGATTTCAGTTAAATAATTTCATTGAAATCCATCAAGACACATAATTTTAGTTCAAATACATACATACATACATATACATACATACATATACATACATACATACATATATATACATACATATATATATATATATATATATATATATATATATATATAGTGATTGAGCATATTTCAAACCCACGCGAGGGAAATGGCTTTGCATCATGCCAAAGAGATTAGCAGTTGCCTCAAAAGGATGCATTATGCACTAAAAAATGGGATGGAGCACAAAGAGTGCCACTATGGCTATCATTAGAAGTTTTCTGTTCATAAAAGAGTGATTTATTAGGGGAAAAAGTGGTTATGATTTACTAGGCTGAGATTCTGCAAGACTTTCAGCACATCTAGAATAATATCATAAGTTTTTATTATTCTAACATACACCCATCATATAAGAGATTCTAGTCAAAATGTTAAAATTAGAATAGATTTTCCTCACCTCAAGTAGCCCTTCTTGTGTTTTCACAGATACATTAATAGCTCCATCAGGACCTGAAATGGCTATCTTTTTGTCTATACTGCATGTAAAACCGTCCAAGAAAACAAACACATGTTGAGCTGTGAAAAAAAAAAATTGCACCAATAGTTACCTGGGTAGAAGTAGCTGAACTGAAATAAATATCCAGCTCCCATTCTATATCCCTATCTTATCCCTTTTTCCAGTATATACTTCACATTGTAATCTTAAATACTGTCAGCATGGATGTGTTGGTACTCTTCATCATTTATCGATTCCTTTAAGTTTAAAGACATTAAATAGCTTTAATAAAATTCTTCAAAGATAAGAATTGTAAAATGTTTTTCCTCTCTTGAATTTGGAACCACTTTTAACTAGCGTAAAGATCTTAATAGGTTGGTGATATTTTGCTGCAGTCCAATTTGAATTGATTGTTGTAGCGATCAATTAGTTTTATATGATTGAACCGAGAGCAACAGAATCTCATGTGATGCATCCAAGTTAAGGTTAATGAACCCATTTTTTGTAATGCACAAGAATCCAATAACTTAGACCGTAGCTCATTAACAAAGGAACTTTCTCAAAGAAGGCATAGCACTTAATTTTTTCCCCTTTACAGTAGTATGCATAAATCAAAAAAGGATAGGAGCGGATGACCATAAAGAGAAGCACAGAATATCAAGCATCCTCACTTGAGTCCATCCCAATTGCTTCATCATCTCTAATTTCGTTATTGTTTTATTTCTGACTGCTATTTGATATACCTTTCATAGCTTTCTATGGAAGTAATTACATAATAAATAACCGAAAATTGATAGCCCCACAATACATTAGAATGAAGAATCACTGAAATTGAACACAAACACAAGTCTTTCATTGGCATCTAAATCTTATGGAGCCATAAGTCCAACTTAAGCCTATCTAGACTAGATAACTACATGATTCAAACCTTGAATGCAAATTGTCTTTTATGCATTTTAAGTTTGAACGCAATGAACCAGATAACTATCTTTATAGCCACTTGAAGAAGATTTATATTTCACACTTATTTTTAGTTTTAATAATTCAGTTGCCAAAGAAGCACACCTGATCGGAAGGTGAGGTCCCACACTCCCCCGAAAGGTCATGGACATACAAAACTGCTGTTGGCAGGTGTGAAAGGACGGCCAGAGTCAACTTTTCCAAATTATTCCTGTCCTCTAAATATCCAAACAAGAGAAACAAATTAAAAGGTGGGAACGATTGTGCTTAACTAAATAAAAAGGAAAACAAAACCAACAGTAAAATTAATTCATAATCACAAACTGTGATTTATTGGAGCTAACTTAGAGGATACAGGAGGTCTAAGATCCTCCAACAACCCATAGTATTATAATATATACCATACCCCTCCTCTTAGGAAAACTGATCCTAAAACCAATGGACTAAAAAAATTCTCCAAGAAAAACTTTGGAAATATAACATTCACCAAATAAGAAAAATCAGGACAACTAGAAAACTATATATTATGTATTTCATGATAGCCTTATAAATTAAAGAAAATGTAACTACAATTTCCTATAATAGATCATTCAATCTAGAAAATTTTCAAACAGCATAATCTAAAAATAATTTAAAAATCATGATAGGCTCACTGTTATTTAAAGACGTTTAAGAAAAACACCAAATACTTATCAAATGAACTATTTAACTTTAACCTCTACTAAACCTTGACCTCCATGAGTAATTTTTTGCCAAAAACAACATTCAAAGCAGGAGTTGAAGTGCATGAATGAAGGGCAACACAAAAAGAGAGTTTTTGAAGCTTCAAAGAGATATAGATCAGAAAAGATGAAAGAGATATTTAAATAATAAGGTGAAGAAAAAAAATGTGAGGGTGCAAGAATTAATAGTCTGGGTCTTAAATACGAAGCCCACCGGCCCAAAACGTGTGGGTTGGGGGAGGAGGGATTGCTGATTGGATTAAAAAGAAAAATTCGAAAGAAGTGACTTAGGGTTTTTGCAGAGTCTCTTACATATAAAAGGAAGTCCTTATCTAGTAGTATCGGTTAGCTCTTACACTTCACAATCTGTTCCAAACCACGTAAGCTTCAAGAAGGTATATCGTCCTTCTCACCTTACAAGGTCTTCGTTACCTTAATCGGTTTGGGTATTTTCGATACGGTTTTTGATCTTTACCTGTGGTTGATGTAATGATTTCAGTTTGTATTCGAGAATCCAATTCATGGGGTAGATTTGGTGTATCTTTTGATTCTAAAGTTTGTGGAAATTTTTTCGATTTTTTGTTTTACAAGTATTAATTGTTACTATTAATTATTATTATTATTTAGATTCGGGTACTCTTATTAATATCAATTATTTATATTACATAATGAGAAAGACTGGAGATAGATGTGTGCTGATTTCTTTTGTTTCTTTTTTATTGCTTGTGCAAGAAAGAAAGGACAAATTTAGGGATGCGATGGTTTTCGGAGTTACTTGATTGGACGTTTGTGTGTGGCATTTGGAATTTGTATTTTGAGGATGCTTGAATTGCATCTGGGAATGAGTTGAATAAGGAAGGGTTTGGTTCTTTTGGGTTGTTCAGTGGGGAATAATACTGGGGATCTGAACTGTGGTTACTGTGTTCACTACCGGTTTTATTTGCTGTATGTATGGGGGAACTGAACGTGGGTGTGTGTCTTTCAATGTATTTGGACCGTGCTTCATATTTTTATTTCTTTGATTATAAGCTTATGTTATATAAATGTGATATTATTTTGTCTTTTTTATATGCTAATTATTTGATTTCTTTTATATTTTAGGTGATTTCTGGCTATGTTTTAAACAGTTGAGAATTACGTTTTAAATTATTTATAATTGTATGCCTTTTGTATATAACTAATTCCCCTTGATATTGTTACCGGCAATTTATCCCCCTTTGTCAAGCTGTAGTGATTTACTTTCTTTCCGTGAAACTTATTTTTGTTTCTTTGCTTGTATACAGATGGATGTAGAAAGGTTGAAGAAGATGGCCAGTTCTGTTCGAACTGGTGGAAAGGGTACCATGAGAAGGTATATTTGTATGTCAAAATCTGATTTTATTCCATATCAATTTATGTTTTCTAATATCATTATATACTCCTATATGTTTCCCAAAATAATTTGATGCAACAATTAAAATCTTCATAGATTTTTACTAGCCATGCCTTGACATTTTCTTATTGCACTTATATTAGAAATGTTGACATTATCATTTTAAATTATGTATTTGCCCTCTCTTGTAGGAAGAAGAAGGCTGTCCACAAGACTACTACTACAGATGACAAGAGGCTTCAAAGCACCCTGAAGAGAATAGGGGTGAATGCTATCCCTGCAATTGAGGAAGTCAACATCTTTAAGGATGATGTAGTTATCCAGTTTTTAAACCCTAAAGGTAAATATTGATGGGTGATATTTTTAGTGTACATTTGTTTCGACATAGTAAGGATTGATGTAGTTATCCAGTTATCCAGTTTTTAAACCCTAATTGTTAAACATGGAATCTATTGCAGTGCAAGCATCTATTGCTGCCAATACTTGGGTTGTTAGTGGTTCTCCTCAAACAAAGAGTAAGTTTATATATACATCTCGTTCTTCATTTCTGTTTGCTGTTGTAACATCTGACTTGGTTTATGCTGTCTGCGTTGGTGTGTTGCTAAGTCTTAACTTCTTTAGAGATCATTCCTCAGTATCTTATGCAAATGTGTGTGTTCAGTCCGGCTAAGTCAATCTTCAGGCATTGCAGGTGTCAATTGCCTTATGGGCATGGACATCTTAATTGAATGTTTATCACATGAAATGTCCAGACTTGTTATTTTAAATTGGAGCATACATAACATAATTTTCCTCCATTTCTAGCATTAGACTTAACTACAGAATTCCATTTTATTTTTAACTGATCTCGATCTCCTTCTAGATTACATTTTACTTAACACAATTTTCTGTTTCGCAGAACTGCAGGATATTCTCCCTAACATCATCCACCAATTAGGTGTGTGATATGTATCTTCTTAAAGCTTAAGCTTTAGATTCATTTTTTTCTTTCTCTGTCTTGCTAATCTGTAGCTGTTTATTCTAAAAAAATGCAGGGCCAGATAACCTGGAAAACCTAAAGAAACTAGCTGAACAATTTCAGAAGCAGGCACCTGAAGCAGGAGCTGCTGCAACCACAGCACAGGATGATGATGATGATGATGAGGCTGTCCCGGATCTTGTCCCAGGAGAGACTTTTGAGGCAGTTGCTGAGGAGACTAAGTCTTAGAATTTTTTTACTGTGTCGTCTTTTATATATTTTGGATGTTTCTTAAGCTTTTTGCTTTCATTTTTGCCCTTTTAAAATTGAAAGTTTTTCAGGTGTTGTTTATACTTTAAATTGTTAAAACACTCTTAATTGTGGGCCCCATCATCTAACTGGAAAGTGTTACTATCTGACTGCACCTGAGTTTGTGTATTGTATGTTCATTTTTCGAGGTAAAAATCAATTTTGTTAATTTACACTTTTTGTTACCTCATTCAAGCAGCCAATTCTGAAGTTTGTGGGGTTATGTTGTAATGCCAGTGAATAAGAATCCATCATTAATATTTTGAGGAAGAGATTTATGCAGACACAGCTGACATGAAATTAGTGGTGATGAAACTGGGTTTGTCCTCAAACTTCTACAAACCCGGAAGTGTTTGAGATATATTTGGATGTTTTTATTGTTACGATTGAAATTTTGTTAAAGTCTCGAACTGAAGATTGCTTTATGCCGAGTTATCTGTTTAACATCTAAACCATTCGATCGTATGAATATTTATATAATTGTTAGATGCTAGATTACAATTAAGAATGTATAAACTAAAAGACAAGCACGTAGCAGAATTAAGAACTACATAATACCTGCGAGAGTACTCTAAATGTTCTATATTAACATGGGTTACTCATCACAGCTCCAGTTGATTGAAAGAATGTTGATTTTGATAAATTTTCAAATTAAGCTAATCATGACTGTAAATATTATCTCACAACGAAGACTGCATAATTTAAATCAATTATTCAAAACCCAAGAACGTGGTGAGAATGCTAATACATAGATTAACTATTCAAACATAAACAAGTATTTTGGTTTTATTCTTATATCTTTTTACTATTACTTGATATGTTGTTTCAAACCCTAAATGCATAATATAAATTCTTTTAAAATCTTATGTCTTGCTATTACTTTTCCATTTTTTTAAATCTTTATAGTATAAATTCACTAAAATTTTAACTACAAAATCTTAATCACAAAAGGCTTCTAAAAAAATCACGACAATCCTATGTAATCTTGTAAAATTATCAATGTTTATTTTGTCAAGCTCATACATCTTTGTTTGAATTATATTTGAAGATTAATTTTTTTTCTTGGTTTACAATTATTACATATTTCTTTTAAATATTGAATTGTACACATGCGTAAACTCAAATATAAAAGGAAATCTATCGACATTTTTTGTGGGTACGCAATGAGTAATGTAACCATTTTTTAAAATGTGACATATAATGAATAATTATTGTGTCTAGCAAATTGTTGTTACTTAAAATAATTAATAACAACTTTTTTTTAATGAGACGGATAATTGATAAATATTATATGTATTTGTTTCCTAAAGTTTTCAGATAAGACAGATAATAAATGAAAGAAAAATATGGAGTATTTAATAATAAAAAAGAAAAGAAAAAAATTTATTTTTAGATTTTTATATTATATTTGAAATTGGATTTGTGCAAGGTGTTTGATAATAAAAAAGAGAAAATAATTTTGGTTAAGTATGTTTTTAGTTTCTAAATTTATATTCAAAATTGAAATTTATTCTTCTAATACTTCATGTAAAAGTAATATTTATATTCAAAATGTGTGAAATGATGATAATTTTTGAAGTACAAGGAAAACACTAATAATAGGGGACTTGAATAGCATTTGTAAAAAAATTTCTTAAAATAACGCTTGTGTAGGAATTAGACAATTTGCTATAAAAGTTAGACGATTTGTTATAGTTGTTAGACAATTGTATTTTCAATAAGACTTTTTAAGAAAATATTTCAAATAAATAGATAATAACATAGGTGTTTTTATACTAGTTAAGCTACGTTCAGTCTTTTCCAATAACTCTTGAGAGGTTTCCCTAATCATATCCAAGATTACAATTGAATTTAACTTACTCCTGATTGCAAATATTGTCACTACTCTTGGTTCCCTAGTCAATCCATACTAGTCCGAGTATTCTAAACTACTTTTAGTTTTCCTAGTTAATATTGACTAGTCCAAGTATTCTAAACACTCGTGGTATCAACCTTAGTCAATTCTAACTAGTCCGAGTTTATCCACTCCTAATTCTCAAGTATTATAATCACTCTTAGTATACACTGAATATTTCAACCACTCATAGTTCCCTAATTAATCATGACTGGTACAAATAGCTCAATACAAGTGTTTTAATACAAACAAATTCAGTGTTTGATTACAAATACAGATATGAATAACTCTTTGAGGGAGGATCAATTCAATACATGCATGATGATGTTTCAATAATTTTTTTGAGGTGTGTAACGACAATGATAATGTGGACGTGTTATACTTTATATGCATGATGATATAATTCACTTGTTGAAACTTCATTTTTGGCATGTTATAAGACATACCCCAAGACACGTATTATACGTAAACCAAATCAATGAAAAATATAAAAAAATAAGATAAATTACATAAATAAAAAGAAAACATAAGAAAATTACTACTCCGTTAAAGTCAACTTCTCATGGAATAGAATGTTGTAAAACAAATCCAATACCATCTAGACATATAACATTTACAATAAAAACATAATCTTTCTAACCTCACATACTTATTACATGTCCATATCTGCATTGTCATTACACACCTAAAAGAATTAACGACGTTCAAAATGAAAGATATATTCTACTCATTTTAAAAGTATAAAAATGACTTTTATAAGAAGGATGAGAGAGGAATAAATTTCAAAATGCACATGAAAGTTCTAAAAGCATACTTAACCTAAATGATTTAATATGTAAAGAATTATAAATTTTTACAAGGTGAAGATAGTGTAATAAGATTATTAGAGAACATGGACGACAAAAAGGGAGCATTTTATAGGTTTAAGCGCATTCAGGCATGTCAAAACAAAGGTCAGGGATGGAGATGCATGTTGTCTACTTGGGGCACACATTAAAAACAATTTTCAATAACGCTTAACCAATGTTCAGTCTTAAATAATATAACATATGAATATGATTGTAGCGTATGAATTGAATATACAACATCTAGTCAAACCATTGCTAAATTCAAAACTTTAAAATATAAAATTGATAAATTCTGCTGATAATATCTCGTATTATATATAATAAAATAAACGAAAAAAATATTTTAAAAAATTATTAGAAAGTACAATATCAAAATACAAAAGCAATGACTAATGATAAAAAAAAAACCTCCTTTCTAATAAAGAGTTTATAATAGACAAAAACAATTGTGCATGAACTACTCTAACAATGAAACAATGCAAAAACTTGCTAGGACAAAATTTGTATACCAAACGACAAGTTAACACAATATTTCTAGTCAAGTTCAGCAAAATGGTAAAATTCAAACAAATAAAACTAAACATTCCCCAAAACTACAACATGACAAATTCGATTTTGACAGCTAAACTGCAATTACATCATTGTTTACTCGGTTTCCTTTTTTGATTTCTTTTTCTTCTTCTTAGACTCTTCACCAGTCTCCACTACATTATTGACCTTCTTATTCTTCTTTTTAGCTGTTCCATCCTGCTCACTCACGACCCCATTGGCACCATCGTCTTCAGCCTGATCCTCATGTTCAGTCTCCTGTTCCAACTTCCTCTTTTCTTTCTTTTTCTTTTTCTTCTCTGATTTATGATCCTCCACAGCATCACCATTTGTAACTTTTGTAGGCTTATCTAGAATCATGTCACCACCTTCGTCAGCAGCAGCTTTTTGTTTCTTCCTTTTGGATTTCTTGCCTGAAACTTCAGCGGGCGCTTCTGTTTCCATCTCAGTATCTGCACAGTTAGTACACATTAGCATCCACCCCAGGACATGAAACTTACTACGACCTGCAACTTTTATGTTTCATAACTATCCACCATATTACGAACAATATATATGCGCCCAAGTCGAGTTGAGATACAATTAAAACCAAAATTAATTTGGTGAAAATCACAACAGAAAATCAGGTGACTGTATAACCTTTATTTTCAGCACTTTCAATAGCAGACTGCATGACATCTATGTTCTTGCGAGGGGCAACTCCCTTGTCATAAAAGTCGAGTCGTTCCTCAACTTGCTCACGGAGTTTCTCCCCAAACACAGTAGTACCCCTTTCTGCATTGAGGTACAACAAAATCATGACAAAGGTGACACGTACAGCCATGAATATTTCTAAATTAAATATGTAAGAAACAAACCAGAAAAGCAGTCAATCCGTGATGCAATTGAGCACTTGTTTGCAAGGTAACGAGCCATTCTGCCCTTATTTTTGGCAGATGCCCGACCAATAAAAGAAGAGTGGAATATCAAACCATATTTGGGAGTGTTTCCTCTGGTTTTCAATGCCCTGAATAAAGAAAGCAAAACAATATAAAGCTGAAGACGGCGCACAAGGAAAAGTAATGTCTGTAGTTTAGCCATCTAAACAATGGAATTACCAAATTCCTGCAGTTTCACTTTTACAAATGATGCCATGTTTGTTTTAGTTCAAACTTCCAATAAACAAATTCACAGTTCAAAACTAAAGAAACTCCAAAACAAAAGGCGTAGTTTAAACCTGAACAAAGCCTTCTCTGCACCAAGAATTTGAAGAGTTGATGAGGGGCACTTGGCTAAATTTGTGAGACTACCAGCATGCGAAATCAAACGAGCACCAACAACTTCACCAATTAAAGAGGCCAAATTTGGCGCAATATCATTCATTTTAGCAACCAGGTAGTCATAAAGGTTCTTCCTGTACTCAGACAGATCCATTACCCTCTGTGCAAATTGTTGGACATTGATCAAGTCAACTGGAGACAGATCCTGTCCTGAAAAAAATCAACAGAAAGAAGACTTGAAAACAGAATGAAGCAAAAGTTAAAACCACCAGATACATTTGTTTCACAATTTTTTTTTGCATTTCAGGGTATATGAAAGAGGGAATATTCATCCTTATGTCTGTTAGAAAGATATAAAATTATTTCCAGATATCTTCTCTTCACATGTCTATACAGTTTTTATTGTCAAGTGCAAGAAAACTACATTCTCATGGGAATGTTGAACTTAATTTTCAAACCCCATTAAAGCTTTCACTTCACCTTTATTATAACCATTTCTAAAATTTAAAAAGGATTCCTAGGGAAATCAAAATTAAGCCAAACACAAGTTCAAATGTCTTAGAATCAAATTCAATTGATAATATTCCTGGATAATGATTCATAGGGAAACATTATATAATGAAACAAAGCCCCTAATAGGATGAGAATTCTACCCATGGAGGCCTTGGCAGCTTCCACAATCTCCTTTGCTTTATCCTCATCTCCAACTATTTCAGTTAAGCTAGGAATCTTGTCTTCAGTCAACTTGGCCTTATCCTCAATATATTTTGAAACTTTGGCATACAGGTAATTATCATTTACAATTTTCACCAGCTCAGGAAAATGCCATGAATACCACTCTCTGCACATAATTACGAATCAAATAGAGAAATGAATTCTTCACGTTAACAAAACTGTCAAAGAAAGTGAATTATTTAATGATATACAATACTACCTCACTCTCATGGAGAACGAATTGATATCCTTATCAAGTGTATCAAGAAGGAAGATAGCTTGAATAACCATGTTGTCCACTCTATTGACATTAAATTTCACCTTCGCTCTGCTGTAACTATGCCCCAGACCAAGTTGGGCCTTTTCCAAATCTCCAGCCTATGAAATCCAAAACAGGACAAATATTAAATATAAACTCGGTATCCTGCACAAACAGAAACACAACAATGGGCCGGAGGAAACACTAACCTTGAGATCACCAACAAAGGTATCAAAATGCAATCGCACCCCGCGAAGAAGTTCGCTCACAAACTCATTACTCTGGCAAGGAAGCTTTGTCACTTCAGATATTTGTGAACCAATCTTAGGATCAGACACACCTAAACTGAACTTGGCCTTTTTACCTTCCTTTACTTTAGGCAAGTTAGTCTCCAAAACAGTCCTTAGCTCATCAGTCAATATGCCTGGAAACCCCGAAATATAATAGTCAACATACTAGACAATAAAAATCACTAAACAGAATAAAAATCACGTAATAAGGAAAAATTAAAGAAGCAAAGCACGTAACCTAAATAGAAAATTCAACCAACCTGAATAGAAATTACGATTACACTAATAAACTTGGTACCAGTTGATTTTCTACAATATGGATTCTGAAAAATGCAAGTTTATCTAAATAACAGCGTGAGAGACTGGTTGGTTACCTTCAGAGACGGCGTTGCACTGCTTGAGGGCATCAAGAGCGGAAGTGAAAGGATTGAAGGAACGAAGCTGAACGACTTTCCCAAACCTGTTGAGGTCGGAAACGGAGTTGCGAACTGCTTCGGTGTTCTGACCAATTTCATCGAGGCCATGAGCCTCGAACAGTGCATAGCCCGAAGCGGATTCGTATAGAAGGAATAGTGCCATTGGATGCCAAAAACTGAAACCCTAGAAGTGGTGAAGAGAAAAATAAAATGGCATTTGAAGGAAGCTGCTTTGGCGCAACGAGGTTTAGGGTTTTAGAGAGAAAAAAATTATGCTGCTTCTTTTAACAATGGACCGGGTTGGATCCGATGGGTCGGGTTTTAGGCTATAAAAGTAAGTGGGTGTTTATTTCTGCACCTATATAATTTTCTTCTGTGCACCTCCGTATAATTTAAATTTTCAATTTTATCTTTTTTATTTTGAGTTTCACAATACTCGATCCGAAAAAGAATACAAAAATAAAAAATATATTTAGGATTTTCAAAATTTCGTCCAGAGTGAGAAATCTATTGTTTTTTCACATTTTGCAAGAAATTAGGTAAAACAAGAATTCACTTCAGAAATAGAGTTTAAAGGAGAAGTGAATAAATTTAAGAGAATTTGAAAGTAAATTGTATATTATTTTTTTGAAGGGATTTGGAAGTAATTAAGAATGGATTTGTAAATAAAATTTGTAAAAATTTGTGTATGATTTGACTGATGTCATAGATTAAAAAATGTTTAATTGATAGAAAATAAAGATTATCAAATTGTTCTTAAATGTAATAGTAATATAAAATTATATTTATGAGTAACAAATTTTTTGGTAAATATTATTTGAAATAGTAGAATAAAAAATTAATAAATAATTAAAACAATATTTATATTAATAAAATATAATTAAAGTTCATGTAATATAACAAGGATGATGATAGATGTATACAATTATAAAACCTCTTAATCCTCTTATTCATGGAAAATTGAGCTGACATTGAAATTCACTTTTGTTATTTGTTGGTTGATGTCTAGAGTTAAGTTGAAAAATTATTTTCAATTCTCTCAACACGTCATTGTATATCTTCCATACATTACATTATGTTTTGTAAGTCTTAAAACTCATCCCACATTTGAGTCATCATGTAAGAATTTGAAAGATAAAGATGATGTTGAAAATGACCACCAAGGTGTTGGTTTCATATAATATTTTCTCATGCTCAAGACTTTGTTCTTGTGGTTGTCCTTCATTTTCATTAACACGAAAGTCATGTTGTCATACACCATTGACATTAACAATATTGAACTTCTTCAAAGAATTGGTGAAAAAATGTTGTCTCAACCCAATTTGAGTGATGCGTCAACATAAAGATATACTCCACTGTATTACATAATTTGGGTGATCAATACATCATATGGGAGAGGTGTGTCAATTGTCTTGCATTTAAGCATATGTTGCATGATATGATCAATCCAATTAATGGATATGTTATTTTTAAGCACACATATCATAAAAATATCTTCTTGTAACAATTTTGCAAAATTTCTAGCTCATGGAGTCAATATATGCACGAAAACATAATGAAGAAGTATGTCATTTATGTGCAAACAACCAACAGTTTTCAAACATTAACCCTACATGTCTGGTCTCACCATAGATATCAATGTCATGTCACAGTCAAAGGGGATGTCTTCTGGTAAATCGACGAAGGACAATTTTCAACCCTCATATTTTTTATGGGCAATATTAAACCAATCATATGGTCTTAGCTTAATTCTTTTTATGTTCACCTTACTTTGTAGGTATCTATTGGCATAGATCCTTAGATTTGAATAGAAAACTTTTATCAAATTTGGATAGAATGGACGATCCAATGAAATAAAGTTTGTCAGCCCTTGAAATACTAGATGATGATGAAAATAAAGACTCGATATGGCAAAGGAATCAAAATTATAATATTTGACACCACAAGAGTTCTTACATAAAAATCACTTGTGTGGTGCTCCATCTAATGATGATCGCTAAAGAAACGTCATTGATCTAATACAACTTCGACGTATGGTTTTCTCATTGCAATAATGTCTTTCTTAATGGCCAATTTTTTTCCCTTTCGACTTCTATGACTCTATTGTGATGATGATGACACCATTGAAGATTAACTTCAAAAAACGTCATTGATCTAATACAACTTCGACGTATGGTTTTCTCATTGCAATAATGTCTTTCTTAATGGCCAATTTTTTTCCCTTTCGACTTCTATGACTCTATTGTGATGATGATGACACCATTGAAGATTAACTTCAAAAACAATGAAATAAGAACAAACAATAATAAGAAAATACCAACTTCATATACTTAAAATTTATCCATAATTAACATAGTTCAAAATAATATAGTACATGATAGAAGAGTGAAAATGACCGAATAAAGAAAACATATCCACTCATTCTATACAACAACTCAACTACCACCCATCATCATGTTAAGTAACTTATTAAATTATCGATGAGTGGGCATAACCATTAACCTTTTCATGTAAATGTGGTTTGCACATAGAAAATCATAACACTGACCATAAGGCCATCTTCTTGTATATTCACGACAAATAACACTTCCCATACGTCGTTCTCAATGTATTGGAATGTTGTGTTGTGGCACATCATCCCCACTTGATCACTGAGAATTTCATTGTGTTTCTCAATGACAACCACTTCCCGTTTGGCTATGGATGATATTTTCTCAAAGTGAGAGTTATTCGATCCCATTACATCCACGAAGTCATCCAACTTTGTAGTCAACTTTTAAAATTGTGAGTCTATTAAGTCCACCACAAAAGCTTTGCATTTCGAATCACGTGAAGAAGTCGTGCCTCCGGATGGGACAGATGACACAGATTGAGTAGTCCCTAGACTGTATTCATCCATATGTGGGTGTGATGGTGGAGTGCGGTCATTGTGCACTAAAAACATAGGTTCTTCGAAGATGTACTCCATTTGGTTGTTAAGATCAACAATTTCATGTCAAAGATGACATGTTTGACATGTTATTCGCACTCCACTCCAGTAGCTCGATAAATGGCCCAAAGCTCTACCATAGAGACCCATGATTCACTTCTAAGCTTTGAAAAAATCTACATGATGATTTGGAAACCAATTTAAAATTGAGTTCTGCTTATCATCCTCAAATAGATATTCAATTGGATTGGAAAAAATTATACAGTCCTTGAATATTTGTTGTAGGCTTGCATACTTGATCACCTTTGTGGTTGGGAAGAAATTTTACTTTTGGTAAAATTTACTAATAATAACATTTTCTATACATGTATAAGAATATGACACCTTTTCAAGTTCTATATGGTAGAAAATGTAAAACTCCATGGTATCAAGATGAAAAAAGCATGTTACTAGTACCAAAATTCCTACAACAAACTAATGAAAGGTTAAACATATTCAAGAGAAGATGAAAGCATTTTTTAGCATGCAAAAATTGTTGAAAAGAGAAGACGCGTGTTAGAATCTTTTAAGGAAACAACTTTGGACATTAAGACGAGATATTAAATGTAAATAGAAAAAAAAATAGGCATTGATAATGGAAATAAAGTAAGAGAAGGATTTTATGAAATTTATTATTATAGCATGAAGTGTTCATATATTTTGTAAGTTATAATCATATTATTAATTTTAATTGTTTATATTATTGTTTGAATTAGAGAAAAAGATTTGAGAATCTTGAGAAAAGAAGAGTATTTAAGAGGATATGATGAGTATTTTAAGATTGATACCAAGGGAAGATTGATTTATTATGATTATATTGAAGTTGTGGTTAGAATTATATAAAAGAAATTATTGTTATTTTTTAAACAAAAATTATATTTTGACAATGATAGTATATATGAAATATAAGAAAATATTTAGTTAATGAACGATAAATTTTTGGATTGAGGTTTTGTCGCATCCAAACAAAAATATGATTCACAGTATTAGAAGAAGAAATTAGAATGATGTTGGATAAACTAATAGAGGAAATGAAATTTTGATAAAAATAAATGTATATAGTTATTCAAGTTGATAGTTAGTTAACAATGATTTTCTTAAAATTATTCCTATGGTTGTTTGATTGTATGGTGTAGAAATTCTTAGAATGGAGTGAATATATTATGATTTTGATACATTAAATAGATTATGTCAGGGTTTGGTATAGAAAAATATAGAGTAAGAAATGGAAAAACATTATGTTAGTCATGTAGTTTTAGAAGAAAATTATCTGGAATGGAAATATTTGTAAAATATCCAATAAATTTTATTATTATGTATTTAAGTTATCATTGCAAAAATATTTTTATATATTAAAATTTTTATGTTGAATTTTGAATTAAGAAATTATCTTTATTGATTTTATGATAAGTTTAATTTTGTGGTTATATTTCTTAAGCTAATAAAATTGTCTTATAAGGAGAAGTTATTTTATTTGAATAAATTCTTGATTGTATGAATTTATGGTTGCTCTTTATATGAAATTATGATTGTTGTTAATGTGAAATTAATGTTCCGGTTAATACAAATTATTACTGGGTCTAAAATATACTAAATTGAAAAAACTATATAATAATTAAAAAATAAAAAAATTTTGATTGATATCAGAGCCAGGTTTCGATCCTGGGACCTGTGGGTTATGGGCCCACCACGCTTCCGCTGCGCCACTCTGATATCTATGTTTATGAATCCTAACATTATCATATCTGTTTTCACTCCGTACTTCTATTATTTGGTGCAGATCGAATTGATATAGGTGGTATACTACCAATTGAAGACATTGCTATGGAGTTGAGGATCACTTGTCTGATGCGGAGGTTTCAAACGATTTTTTTAAACCACTTGTTGGATCCTCTCAAAAGGAGAGAAGTCATCCCCTTTGAAAGAAGGTAATTCTGAAGACCCTGAAGAATGCAATTCTGTAAATACATCAAATTCTGAACCTAAATCTTCAAAATCAGCAAAGAGAAATAAATAGAAACATGATGAAGTTAAGAAGTTGATTGGTATGTGTGAGGAACTGAATGACTGATTTCAAGTTGGAAAGGAAGGATGCCCCCTGAGAAGAAATATCTCAGAATTTGTTGTCTGATGGGATCAGCAGAAGTCCTGGGCAGTGTAAATCTCTGTGGACATCTTTGTTACAGAAATACGAGGTTTGTTTCTTCAAATGAATGTTAATCTTATAAAGAAAATAATTCAGTTCCTAGATATAATCCTCCATAATTGTTGGTTGTTTATGTTTAAGGAAGCCTCTAATTCGATGGTGTGGAAAGGGAACAAAATCCTTATTGTGATTGGTGCTGACATTTTTAACTTTTACAAATTTTGTTCATATTCAACAACTCACTGAGTGGGCAACAATTACTGGTGCCTTGGAACTGCATTTTTGCCCTTCGACTTATGCCAACCATCAGAAGAACTATTTCATCTTGGCTCCATAACATATCAAGAAGCTTTTGCAAAACTGTGACTGTCACGAGCCTCACCCTAGAAATGATTTTAAATCGTTTCATTTCAGGACTCTTTCTTGATATTAGAAGAGAATTACATGTTCTCTTACCTACTTCCATTTCTTAGGCTGTAGGGCTGGCTGGACTGTTGAATCCAAAATATAGGATTCAAAAACAAAATACTGTTACCCATCTCCCTTTTTGCCACAACCTTCAAATCATTTTCTTCTCACATCCAAAACCAACCCATCATCCACCTCTAGAGTTATCTCAGTCAACCCCATACCCATCAAGAGCCTACCTGCAACTTAACTACAAGAAAGGCGAGCAATTTATTTGCGTTGAAACTGTGATGAAAAAATACTACTCTGGCCACAAGTGCTCATTCAGTCATTTTCTGCTGTTAGGGGATGAGTTTCTTCTTTTTCCATCCTTCCTCCACGGATGGCCCCATTATAACTGAACCAAATGATCATACATGATCCCTTTCTAACCACATCTTCAAATTTGGAGGATTTCTTGAAGGTTTACCTGTCATTGTCTTTGTGGACACTTGTAGTTCTCACAATATTTTGTAACCACGTTTGGCCACACACCTCCATTCGTGTACTGTTCCAACCCTCAGATTCTGTAATGATTGGCGATGGGTAATGAAAGACAAGTATATCTTAACAAGTTTCCTTTGAGCCTGAAGCTTGCTTAAATTCTCGCTTTTATCTTAATTTTGTGAATAAGTTAGTTGAGGTTATACTTAATGATTTTCATCACTAATTCCCTCAATTTTGTAGATTATTGGTATGTTTGGAAGAGGATCAAATTATCAAGGAGTTGGAACCCGGTGAAGAACAACAAAAGCACCAAACTAGAAGGCTAAAGAAGGCACAAGAACGCCTGGGCGCCCACTCAAGGGGCGCTGAGGGGCAATTGTCACGTAAGGACCCCTGGGCGCCCTCTTATGGGGCGCTGAGCACCACTCACCACGTATGGACGCCTGAGCGCCACCTCTAGGGGCGTTGAGCGCCATTCACCACACAAGGACACCTGAGCGCCACCTCTAGGGGCGTTGAGCGCCATTCATCACGCAACCACGCCTGGGCGCCCCAGTTAGGGCGATGAGTGTCAGTCACTTTTGCCGACATGGAACTCTTGACCTATTTAAAGGCTTTTACGTGATAAGGTGGATCTCTTTTAACGGCTGAAGCACATAAACCCTAATTTCGACCTCTTGGAGCAAGATTGGGCGTGTGGGAACTCTCCCTTTCTTTTCCTTGGGTTTTCATTTCTTCCACATTCTTCCATTGTAAGCCAAGGTTTTCCATGACAATGGAGAGCTAAATTCATTTGTTGTTGGGGAAAGATGTAACCTCTTAACTTCATGTATTTGAACATGTTTTGAATATATTAAGCTTCTTTTATTGAATGTTAGTAATTTTCTCTTATTTTTAATGCTTGTTATGTTTTTGGCCATTTATAACTTTGATGTTTGGATTTATTAGTTATTGGAAAATAGCTTATGAATCGTGATTTGGAGTAATTACCTAAAAGAAATATTATCTAGAAATAGAGATATGACCTTTAGTTGTCATAAACTTCTTCTCTTAATGCAGAATTGATGCAGAATTGATTATTAGGGTTTTTCAATAGATTGATGTCTAATAATCAAATCTAGGTTTTTTACATCAAGGAATTGGGTTTGAAGTAATTTAGAAAGTTGGCATTAGCATTTCAATGAAGAAGATGAATTCTAATATGCACGAAAGTGAAGTAGACGAAATCTAACCCCAACATCATCATCTCATATCATATTAATTTCATTCATTCAATTTTGTTTTAGCTACAAAAGATCAATTTACATTTAAAGTATCATGTTTAATTTCATTGCATTTAAAGTTCATTCAATGGGATTATTCTTTAGTCTTAATTAGTTAAGTTATTATACGACTGTTTAGTATTACACGAGTCTCTTAGGAAACGATACTTGATTTTACCATTTTATATTACTTGAACGATTTGGTGCACTTGCCAATAAAACACTAGTACCAAAATTCCTACAAGAAACTAGTGAAAGGTTAAACATATTGAAGAGAAGATGAAAGCCTTTTTAGCATGCAAAAATCATATGTTGAAAAGAGAAGATGCGTGTTAGAATCTCCTAAGGAAACAACTTTGGACATTAAGACGAGATATTAAATGTAAATAGAAAAAAAAAATAGGCATTGATAATGCAAATAAAGTAAGAGAAGGATTTTATGAAATTTTTTATTATAGCAAGAAGTGTTCATATATTTTGTAAGTTATAATCATATTATTATTTTTAATTGTTTATATTATTGTTTGAATTAGACAAAAAGATTTGAGAATCTTGAGAAAAGAAGAGTATTTTAAGAGGATATGATGAGTATTTTTGTAACATCCCAAAATACGGTAATAACCATAATCAGAATTTAATTACAATTTAACGGTTAACCAATGCAGTCTTAATTACTAAAACAGAGGTTCTGGCCGAACGGCCTTAAAATGCTAAAATACAAAACAGCGGAAGTAATAAGAGTCAAGGACGAACGGTTTTACAACACCAAATAACCGAACGTTCAAAAAGCTAAACAGAAATACTAAAGACTAAAACTTAACGAGCGCTCTAGGGCTCGGCTTTAACCTCTACATCAACCAGATTGGCGTCTCCCAAAATTTCTTCTTCCAGCGTTTCTTCAAGCAACGCCTCACCGTCTGCTCACATCCACACGGATGATCATTGCATAGACATGACGGAAGTACAGGTACGAACGACAACACAAGGAAAGAACACAGGGTAAGCTTATTGAATTTAATTCACAAGTCATTCATGCAATTCAACATATCATAAATTATAAAATATCTCAACACATAAAATCATTATGAAACTCTCATAAGACAGACCGTCCGGACTGTATGAATCTGTGTATCTACAGGCGTTCGTGCACCCGGGGGATTAAATAGCTGGGTAATACCCATCAGCTGCCACCCGAGGTTAGCCCTATCAGTCCAAAGTACTCAAAAGGACTAGGACCTCCTGCCGTTCCCACACATGACCTACTCCCCTCTACTTGAGGACGAGCACTCACGGAACATCAGGATGAACAGCCATCAGCAGCTTTACCACAGTCATACTATACAACTTTCCATATTCAATACAAGAGTCGTTCCTCCACGGAACGCTCGTTCAAATTCCACAACCATAGATTCATCTCATATACTGTTCATTATCACTAACTTTCCAACGTAACATCATTTTCATACTCCAATTTAGTTTCACAAAAAGACGAGCGTTCAGCCCCCTTCATAATGAGGACGAACGTTACCATGATACAGAGAAGTTCTCGTTTCTGAACGGAAGGAAACGAACGTCTTTCCAAGGACGGACGTTATGACCACTTGAATCAGTTAAATGAACTGATTCTAGGACGCTTCAAATGATACTTAGAATAATTTAAGTTCAATAACTATAGATCGAATCCAAATGGATAAAGACACCGCAAGGCGTTTAGGTACTGATACCGAGTACGATTTAATAAAAGAGACTAACCGCCAGTCAATGACCGAACGCGGTAATATGTATTTATCGAAGTTTTGGACGAACGTTACTGAAACTTTTGGACGAACGCTATTTCTACCCATTTAGTAATTAAGGATAAAGAACGAACGTTCGGTATAAGACCGAGCGCTACTTATAACGTACGCTTTTGGGACGAGCGTTCGGTATAAGAGCGAGCGCCACTTAGGACGTACGCTTTGGGTCGAGACCCATTGCTGATGCGAAATATTAATAGAAATAGAAATTTATAAGATAACAATAGGGAGGTGAAATATTCCAGAATGACTGAGTATAGAATTTATATTTTTCAAGCTTCTCAATTTCTCACATAACACTCAGAGCACCTACGTTTGGCCGAACGCTCAAACGCAAGACTAATATAAGAGGGCGTTCGTCCTAAATAAGTATTCTTTCCAGATGAAAGAATTCTGCTTTTCAAGGGAATTATACAAATACCGAACGGTCAAGGACCGTTCGATAACGAACGTTCATTATCATAGCATTTCATATTCAAGATCTCAATTACAGTAAACTCATTTTTCAGTATAAACTTTCATACATTTAACTACTCATATCGTAGCACATTTCATGAATTCCATATAACATTTCATCATCCAGATCATATACCAAAGATCAATTAACACAGATTTCATGCTTCACAACTCATATAATATCATACAGCACAACACATACACATGAATTAAACTTAATAAGCTTCCCTTACCTGGATTCGTGAACGAACGTCCTAACGTGAAAATTCGGGATTTGCCCAACTACCACTTCTATCCTCAGATCACTCAACTCTTGCGAACTAAAACCATTTCCAGAATCAAAATTTGATTCAGACAAGAACATGCAGGTAACCAGGTTTGGTTTTGTATGAAACCTAATAATGAACGACTAAGGGACGAACTTACCAGATTCAAAACTTGAACTTGTTCGGTTTGATGGAAAGCTTAGGACGTCTGGATCTCTTCTACGGTCTCTGAAATTGGATCGGAGAAGAAGAAAGTGAGTTATGGTAGAGAGAAGATGGAGGTTTCTAGAGAGAAGGTAGAGAATTTGGAAATCAGAAGTTTGGGGAAGAAGACGAAACATGCAGAAGAGTGGAAAGAGAGTTTTTCAGAAAATCATTTTCCCTTCCCATGCAGGACGAGCGTCCATTCTCCTGCTGCCACATGGATTCCACTAACGATTTCGAATGTTCCAAAGTGACACTTGGCAGTTACATGCAGAATGGGTGTGAGTGCGTTTTAATGGCACTGCACGTGTGGCGCGTGCAATTAATGGTGGTCAGAGTGTGGGGTTGGGTGCGTTTCCAAATACAAAATTTGAACAGGGTTTTCTGACATTAATAACTTGATTTGACAGGTGGAGGTTGGTTAAATTTTCAAGACCTTACAATTTTAAAGATTGATTTATTATGATTATATTGAAGTTGTGGTTAGAATTATATAAAAGAAATTATTGTTATTTTTTAAACAAAAATTATAATTTGACAATATGATAGTTTATATGAATTATAAGAAAATATTTAGTTAATGAACGATAAAATTTTGGATTGAGGTTTTGTCGCATCCAAAATTTTCTTAAAATTATTCCAATGGTTGTTTGATTGTATGGTGTAGAAATTCTTAAAATGGAGTGAATATATTATGATTTTGATACATTAAATAGATTATTTTAAGGTTTGGTATAGAAAAACATAGAGTAAGAAATGGAAAAACATTATGTTAGTCGTGTAGTTTTAGAAGAAAATTATCTGGAATGGAAATATGTGTAAAATATCCAACAAATTTTATTATTATGTATTTAAGTTATCATTGCAAAGATATTTTTTATATATTAAAATTTTTATGTTGACTTTTGAATTAAGAAATTATCTTTATTGATTTTATGATAAGTTTAATTTTGTGGTTATTTTTCTTAAGCTAATAAAATTGTCTTCTGAGGAGAAGTCATTTTATTTTATTTGAATAATTTGTTGATTGTATGAATTTATGGTTGTTGTTAATGTGAAATTAGTGTTGCGGTTAATACAAATTATTACTGGGTCTAAAAAATACTAAATTGATGTGCTTAGTATATATCATGTACGGAATTTTAGGAGCTGAAATTTTTAAGTATGAAAATTTGTGACTTTGATTTGACAAGATCTCTCAGACTACAAAGAACAAAGAATGTGTGGAAGATCCTTGATCCTATATTATATTTATTGTAATTAATTTAGAAAAAAATATATAATAATTAAAAAATAGACAAATTTTGTTGCATATCAGAGCCAGGTTTCGATCCTGGGACCTGTGGGTTATGGGCCCACCACGCTTCCGCTGCGCCACTCTGATACCTGTGTTCATGAATCCTAACATTAATTGCTACAAATTCCAACAGGCTTTTAGTTGTCTCCCTTTGTCCTTTTTACTATATTTGGTGTAACTAATAGTGAATTTTATTTCAATTGATGTTTTTTTCGGCTACACCTTTTGTTGTATCATATCTTTTTTCACTCCGTAGTTCTACTATTTGGTGCAGATCTAATTGATGTAGGTCGAATACTACCTATTGAAGACATTGCTATCTCAAGTGGAATTGAGGATCACTTGTCTGATGCGGAGGTTTCAAACGATTTTTTCAAACCACTTGTTGGATCCTCTCCAGTTGAGAAGTCAATTAAATCTAACAATGGTTATGTACCCCAAAAGGAGAGAAGTCATCCCCTTTGAAAGAAGGAAATTCTGAAGACACTGAAGAATGCAATTCTGTAAATACATCAAATTCTGAACCTTAATCTTCAAAATCAGCAAAGAGAAATAAGTGGAAACATGATGAAGTTAAGAAGCTGATTGGTATGTGTGAGGAACTGAAAGACCGATTTCAAGTTGGAAAGGAAGGATGCCCCCCTGAGAAGAAATATCTCAAAATTTGTTGTCTAATGGGATCAGCAGAAGTCCTGGGCAGTGTAAATCTCTGTGGACATCTTTGTTACAGAAATACGAGGTTTGTTTCTTCAAATGAGTGACTTCATGTTAATCTTATAAAGAAAATATTAAATTTCCCTCAATATTAAATTGACCATCAAATTTCTGTCCTACCCCAAGTTGCCCTTAATATTAAATTGACCATTACCCATATGCCCATGAAGAGACTATAACCTCCCTCATTGCACTATTAATTGAAGGGATTATCAAGCCTAGTAATAGTCATTTTTCATCCCCAGTTGTTTTGATTAAAAGGAAATACAAGTCTGGGTGTTGTGTGGATTATAGAGCTTTAAAAGGCCATTATAATTGAAGGGATAATTATAGAGCTTTAAAAGACAAAAATAATTTGTCTCTGTCTTTTACAATAGAGGATCGTGTGTGTGTGTATATATATATATATATATATATATATATATATAAGTGCATCAAAAACAAAGAGATGGCTGAAGGCCCATAACTTCAAGTTGGTACATATAAATAGTATGAACCAAACTGTTTTACAAATATAACTAATTTTAGGACCCTGCTATGATTTAGTGAAGATATCTCCAGATGCAATCTTTTCTTGGATAAATTGATAATCTACGTACCGGTTAGGAAATGGAATATTTATGTAAGAAGGATGAAAATTAAAAATTAGTTACTTGGTTAGGAGGTTAGGAGGGTAGTCTTCCTAAAAGGAAGACTATATATAGGTTGGCTTTTGTTGTTTGGGGTTACGTTTTTAGTTTGATGAGAGTGTAGACAGGATCTTTGGCGTCCTGTTGGAAGGGAAACATTAGCCCTGGACAGTGTATAAATTGTGTGGCTGGTTTGAATCAAATAAACAAGGTATATCCAGTGTTATTGTGAGTGTGGTTTACGTTTTTGTGTGTGTGAAAGCTTTGTAAAATTAGACATAAGTAATAGCAGGCAACATATTTGTCACTTGTAGAAGCTCTTACAAAAACCAGGATATACAGGTACTCGGCTAAATATATCTCAAAATTTTAATCAATATATTAAGATAAAAATGTGTCAAAGAACCACTTAACCTAAGTTCAGCTAGGTAAGCAAGGTACAGCTAGGTTGCAGAGAAAATTAAAACTAACTGCTGGTGCAATTGCTCAAAGGAAGGCCAACTAGGTCCAAGGTCCAAGAGAAAACAATGAAAAATCTATAGCTGGTTATTTGCCTACCTGCAAATTGCAATGATTTCCACTAATAACTTAATCCGGTGGATTTCTCCACCGTCCAGTTTCCATCTACTAATCACTTAAGTCATATCCTTAACATGCTTTATGAAAAATTAAGTATAGAAAGCATGTCCAATTACCAAATACAATGAAAAGAATGAATTAGGCAGAATAACAGATAAAATAGCTGTTTTGCAGATAAAAGAAAAGATAAAACAGCTGAATGTTTATTACCATAGTAGATGGATCAATTGGAGCTTTTCCATCCTTCCAAGCTGCATCTAATATGTTCTTAGCGACATGCCAATAAATACCTGATAGTATAGACACAAAATTATAGTGCTAACACTTGTTTATCGATTATATGAGCTTGTTTGTGAGAACAATGAACATACCAACTTCTTACCAGTTAAATCAGGAGCAGCTTTCACACTTCCAAGCCAATGTATATTTCACACAAACTGGGTCGTTATAACAAATCCTTTAGCAGCTGACATATTCCTCAATTTACAGGTGTTCGCCTATACAAGTGTTTTAAAAAAGACAATTCATAACTTACAAGAAAAACTTATCTTACTGTATTCTCATATTCATCTTCAAGAAGTATTTATAGAAGTATTTATAAAAGAGTTCATCAAAAAGCAGCACAACACATGTTTTAAGTCAACTCAGCAGAGTGATGGCTACAGTGTCACTCATTTAAGAAAAAACCAAATCGTTATCAAAACCACTTTCAAATGTGGTAGTGGTGCCTTGGAAGCTTCATTTCAAACATTAAAAATCCTAGCTAAAATAGAACGATGTGAGGAGGAACAAGAATTCAATTAGAAACACGAAATATCCCACTCAATACGGTGAAACCTTAATTGAAAAAACTCAAAAGAACCGCTTCCATTGAATCGAGGTTTCAGTGAAAGGGAAGAAAGAGGCCTACCGGGGAGGGAAGAAGAGAAGAGAGAGCAGGAAAGGGAACGGCGCGTACCGTAAGGGCAGTGGCGGTAACAGAAGGTGTGAGGACAAAGAGAAAGGGAAGAACAAGAGGCCATTGAGATAAGAGGAAGAAGAAGAAGAAGAGAGTGCAAAATTGATAGCTTAAAACCCTAATAATAATGTAATGTTGAGAGGGTTTTGCAGGGAGCTTGTTTCAGATCTTTCTCTAAGTCCAGAGTTGAAGCGGGAAGGAGATACATACTCACTCTATTACACTAATCGGGTTCGCTGCTGCTTCTTACCTTAGCGACACGAGTTTATTTTAGGACCACACGTGTGACACAGTGGCAAGGTAAAATAAAGTGTCTTCTTTCAACGTTGCTTTTCACACCGTTTGGTCTTGTAGAATAGAAGAAAGAAAGAAATGAATTTGGAAAACAAAATAAACTTTTTTTTTCTTTCAACTCTGACACTGTCTTCGTTTTGAATTAAGTTACTCTTAACGTTTATTCGCGAAGACGCTTTACTCCATAATCGGCTTCAAATAATACACTCACCAATATGCTTAATATTCTTTTATCCTCATCGGTCATGTTATCCTTCGACCACATGACCTAACATATGTATCAGAACTCCTAGATGATGACATACATTGTGCTATTAAAAAAAAGGCTTAATTACCTACTTAGTCCCCATGTTCGGAGGTAATTTGCT
>JAHCHA010013235.1:532188-546515 GCA_027742795.1 Vigna hirtella
AAAAGTAAGAAATGTCGTGTGACAAAGCACATGGATCAGTCTAGAGATCTTCCTATTTTTGAAGTAAGAAATGATAGTGTTGCAAACTTGAAAGCTTCTGAGACACAAGATAGTAACCTGGAATCGTGTCTCACTGACAAATCTCGTAAATCAAAGAGGAAAGGAGATCTTGAATTTGATATGCAGTTGGAAATGGCTCTTTCTGCTACAGCCGTTGAATCTAAGGAGAGTAAAAACAAGTCAGCTGCAAATCCTGAGTCTTTGTGTTTTTCTTGTCCATCCAAAAGAGTGAAAAGGGTTACCGGTGAAGAATCTTCAACCTCCTCTCAAGTAATTTCTACAGCAATTGGATCAATGAAAGTAGGATCTCCTCTGTATTGGGCAGAAGTATATTGCAGTGAAGAAAATTTGACAGGAAAGTGGGTGCATGTTGATGCTGTGAATTTGATTATTGATGGAGAGGACAAGGTTGAGGCCATGGTGGCTGCATGCAAAACATCTTTGAGATATGTTGTTGCCTTTGCTGGGCAAGGGGTCAAAGATGTGACCCACAGGTTTGATATTTTCTCTATATGTGTTAAGTATGATAAAGTGAAGTTTTTTGAACTTTTATATTATTGCCTAACTTGCTTTGTTATTTGTTTTTGGGAATTTCAAATATTCTTAGAAATTAAGAATGAATTATTTGTGTTTCTTGGAGATCAAACAGAAATTCTCTCTCAATACTTCTTGGAAACTAACTGAAGGACAATAGATGACAAGTTTTGCAGTGAATAAGCACTGTAGGATCAGTTATAGTAACATAGATTGTAATATACTATTTTTTATTAACTCTCACTCAAGTGAGAGGAATACATGGGGAAATCCTGTTCACTAAAATATCCATGTTCTCACTGAATACTTCTTGGATACTAACAGAAGGACAATAGATGACAAGTTTTGCAGGAATAAGCACCGTAGGATCAGTTATAGTAACTGAGATTATAACACACTATAATTATTTTAACTTTCATTCAAGTGAGAGGAATACGTGGGAAATCCTGTTCACTAAAATATCCATGTTTACTTTGGTCACATACACAATGATACGAAAAAACAAAATACTTCCTTAGACATTGGAGGGATTAGTTTAAGGCTAATAACTTGAGCTGCTGAATGGGTTTCTAAATTAGGAAAGGAAACATGGTGTGAAGACACAAGTGAATGCCTTTTTATAATTTTACCTTGATAGAGTAAAAATTTTGAGGGAACAGGTGGGAAATCTGGGGGCCAAAATCCCACCTTTCCCATTTTCAACCCAATCCTTCCCCCCCTCCCCCATCCCGCCCTTCTCCAATATTAGAACCAGTTTGGGGAAGAAAAGTGTTTTATAATTTCTGAATTGTGCTGATTAAATTGTCTTTAGATATTTTTCCCTATAATATTTAAGGTTGTAATAGTACATAAATTTTTCCCTCCCCTCCACCATCTTCTTTGAACATGTTCATGATTACTTTTTAGTAGCTTTTCTTAAGGCATGAGACACCTCTATATAAAGTTACATCTCATGGTGGCCTGAAAATGCTACCACATGTTGACATGTCAGGTATTGTATGAAGTGGTACAAGATAGCATCACATCGAGTCAATTCAACATGGTGGGATCCGGTGTTGGCACCATTGAGAGACTTGGAGTCGGGAGCAACTGGAGGTGTGAATGATTTAAGAAACAGCCAAATCATTTCTAAGCAATCCAAAGTGAGGGATTCATTTTTCCCTACTAGGAGCTCTATTGAGGATATTGAGTTGGAAACTAGGAGCATTAACTGAACCTCTTCCTACCAATCAGCAGGTAGGTCAAAAGTAATAGGAAACATGATGCTTAATACTCTACATGGTGATATATATCTTGACTTTTTATGCCTTTGCAGGCCTACAAAAGTCACCCACTTTATGCCATAGAAAAATGGTTGACAAAGTATCAAGTACTTCATCCAAAGGGTCCAATACTGGGCTTTTGTTCAGGTCACCCAGTTTATCCTAGGACTTGTATGCAAACAGTTAAGACAAAAGATAGGTGGCTGCGAGAAGGACTTCAAGTTAAACCCAATGAATATCCTGTGAAGGTATCAATTGGCTGACTATGTTAGCGTTGCTTTCCTGATTCTGTTGTTTTCTTTCACTTTAATTAATGTAATTTATTATTTACCAATAAAATCCATAAGGAACTTCAACGTTCCATAAAGCCTCAAAAAGTAGAAGATTCTGAAGCTGATGACTATGGCTGCAATGATTCTATGGACAAAATCAAACTTTATGGGAAGTGGCAACTGGAACCGTTAAATTTGCCTCATGCAGTGAATGGGATAGTTCCCAAGGTAATGTGTCCCTTACTTTCTGGGTGTTGTTTAAATATTGGAAATACAATGGATATGTATGGTAATGGGTGTATGAAAAATTCTATGCAAAGTATTCAACTATTTACCACATGACTTGCACACCGGATCATTGCAAAACAATTGTTGGTTTGACATTTTAAGATCATGTCAAGTAGATTTGTGACCCCAACTGTACACTCCTAGTGGTCTAGTGTATGGGTGTTCTAATGAGGTATTTCTGTTCTTAGTTACCGCATTATCTAGACTAGAGTATGAGATGACAATGTAAAAACCTCAATCATATTATAATCACCACACGTTCTGGGACCGGGAGGCGCCTTTCAAATAGTCATTTTATTGTACTTTAAATGTATGGAAGCAGTAGGGAGAAAGAACTTTTATGTTGTGTTTGGATGAGGTAATTTAGAAGGATAATTAATTTATTTCAAGAATTTAAAATTCTTTAAACTAAAATGACTTGTTTGGAGAAAGTCAACTCGGGTTAAAGGTTGGGCCTAATCAGCCCAAGTCGAATCTGTTGGAGTTGACTCAGGAGAGTTGCACCCTCCACCACACACTGTTCCCTACACCTTCCCAATCTTTTTTAATTCCAAAAATACCAGTTTTACTTTTCCCCTTTATCTTTTTTAACTTTTTCTTAAAACCCTAATTTTTTTTACTCTCTTATTCACTCAGCCACACACTCCACTCCCACCCCCACATCCTTTACCTTTTTTAACTTTTTCTTAAAACCCTAATTTTTTACTCTCTTATTCACTGAGCCACACATCACACCCCCACTCCCACACCCTTTACCTTTATTAACTTCTTAAAACCCTAATTTTTTATACTCTTTACCTTTATTAACTTCTTAAAACCCTAATTTTTTATACTCTTATTTACTCAGCCACACACCACACTCCCACCCCTCACCCTTTACCTTTTTTAACTTTTTCTTAAAATCCTAATTTTTTACTCTCTTATTCACTCAGTCACACACCACCCCCCACCCCCACACCCTTTACCTTTTTTAACTTTTCCTTAAAACCCTAATTTTTTACTCTCTTATTCCCTCAGCAGCACACCACACCCCCACTGCCCAGACTATTACTTTCTCTCTTCCTCTCTTATTCTCCTCTTCCTCTTTCCCCAATTTCCAATCTTTCTCTAATTTCCGTGGGAGTATTTGGGTGTGGGGCTGCATTGATACAGTGGGTGAATGTTGGTGAAGGTAAATACATTTTAACCACCACGAATTAAATATTTTATAGGGGCAAAAGTGGAATGGGGAGGTATAGGGAGCAATGTGTGGTTGTGGAGGGAGTAACACTCTTGACTCATATCGAAAGTTGAGACAAGTTGTCCCAGATTAAAGATCGAGCTAACTCAACTCAGGTTCAATGATAGAGTTCTCAGTTTACCTTAAAATAAAAATTAAACTTGCTTATCCAAATAAGAAAATTGAAATCTATGATATTTTAATTACTCCATCCAAACAAACTATTTAAGATATGAAGATAATTCAATTGTAAGTAATTCAAATACTATACATTTTAATTTCTTTGAATTGTTGAAATCCCTTATCCAAACGCGAGGTTAGGTTTACATTGAAGAGAATGAAACTAATGGAGCTTGAATACAATTACATGCTTTAGTAGCTGCACCGTGTTAATAGACATTCACATGAACTAACTGGAAAGCTAGTGTACATTTGCTTGTTTTTGTGGAGATTATAGATGTTTTCGTATTAATGACTGTTATATTTCTTATTTTACATCCAGAACGAACGAGGTCGAGTAGATGTTTGGTCTGAAAAATGTCTTCCACCAGGGACTGTACACTTAAGGTTTCCAAAGGCCTTTTCTGTTGCCAAGAGACTTGAAATTGATTATGCGCCTGCTATGATTGGTTTTGAATTTAAAAATGGTCGTTCATATCCTGTCTTTGATGGTATTGTGGTGTGTTCCGAGTTCAAGGATGTACTGCTGGAGGTATTTTTATCTTTCTTGCTGAATAAATATTGTTGGAAATAAATTGAACTTTGACTTATGAAGCTAGTATATCATCTACTTTATTGCTCTCAATATAACTGTTGAATTTAATTTGATAAACTTTGCTTTGCCACGTATGATAGCTTTGGTAGGGTAAGTTTGATGTGGCTAGCAGTTTATTTTTAAGGATATTCTTGATTCTAGAAGTTGTTTAGCTTCTTTTTATTAAAGTTTATTTCTAAGAAACACTGAACTTGCTTCTTCGCTTATGTAAATTTTGGTGAATTTTTGTAGCTTTTTCATAACGTTTATGATTTATGTTATTAATTTTATTTTACTCCTTTCTCTAGGCTTATGCAGAGGAAGAAGAAAGGCGACAAGCTGAAGAAAAGAAAAGGGATGAAACACAGGCTCTTAGTCGGTGGTACCAACTTCTTTCTTCTATTGTAACTCGTCAAAGATTAAATAATCGTTATATTAGTAACAGTTTGCCTTCAGAGATGCCAACTGGTGGCCAGTGTATAAATAATGAGTCAAGTGTCACAGTTAGTGAGAATTATGACAAGAATCATAACGTAAGACACCAACAACAGGTGGACCAATGTGATATTACTAGTCTTGATGCATCATTAAGTCCTCCAGTAAAAGATCACGAACATGTGTTTTTAAAAGAGTTGGAGAGCTTTGACAGGGAAACCTCTTTATTGACAAAGCGATGTCAGTGTGGATTTTCAGTACAAGTTGAAGAATTGTAGTATTCGTTAGAAGATAATTTCATGTTTAGATCTTAATTCTCTGTCCATGGTGCTACAATCAACGCAAGACATTTTTTCCCCTTCAGTTTTGTAGTTTTTGGAGCTCAAGTTGTTGTTAATTAGTGACTTGGTAGTGAATAGCTCTGATTAAACAACTTGGCTGTAAGATATAGGCTTAACTAATTCCTAAAAAAATCATGCTTATAGTATAAAATGCGCCATATTTTTTTGGTTAGCAAAATCCTCAAACCATGTTTATCAAATGATCTCTGGTTAGTTTTTCATTATGAGAATTTATTTTTTTATTTAGGCTCTTTAAATATCATGGGTTTCTTAAGTAGTGTTTGGAAAGGGGAGTGGATGTGAGAGAGAGTGTGGATGAATTGAGAGGAGATTGTGGTGTTGTTTGAATTAAGAGATTTGAAAGGATGAATAATAAAGGGATTAAGGAAAAGTTTGTGAAAGTTTATGAATGATTTAATGGGTGTAATGGATTTAAAAAAATATTTTAATTGATAAAAATAGATAATTACAAATTTATTATTTATAGAAATTTGATGTAAATATACATATAATTAGTAAAAATTATAATAAAATAAAATTGAAATTGTTATTGATAAAAAAAATTAAACTGTAAAAAGTAAAATTAAGATTTATAAAAAGGATTTGTAAATTTGAAATACATTTTCTTAAATAATAATTTGTATATTATTATGTAAATTATTGTTAATAAAAATATATTAAATTTTATATGATAAATAAAAATGTCTACATTCATGATTGAAATAAGTTTTGCACATGATTTGTTAACACAGACTCAATTAGTTAAATTTAACAATTTTGAAAAATTATTTAATTAAACTTAACAATTTTGAAAAATTACTTAATATAGTGTATTAATTTGATTTTTCAAATTTTGCAATCTTATATAGGTGTTTTTGAATCATCGTCTCACAATTAATGTCAATATAAAAAGACTATCTGTGATTTTATCTTCATAATTTGTTAAATTTTGTCATCTTCATTGATAGGATAACTTCCGACCTTTATATAATACATTGTATAAAGTAATCTAATATGTAGATTTTATTTTAATCTTTATAGATTTCACCTAATTGGATATATGACCATTATTACTAACTTTGAGGTTTGTGTAGAATCCTTTAACAAGTTTCATATAGTAAGTGAGACTATGAAACTACATAAAGCTTACTTTACCTAAATTATAATTAATATCTATTCTTAAATTTAAAGGAAATTAAATAAAATTCTATCAATATCTATCAAAAACCATATTAAAACTCCATAATAAAATACATATATCACCTTACATAATAAAAATATTAAAACTCACCACAATAAAATATATATACATGACTTTCATTTCTATCTATCACATTTTTATCCTAAATATTTCCAAAAATTAAAGTAAAAATAATAATCAAATAAACAAGTTCTACTTAAGATACCAACTAAACAATATATTAACCTACCAAATTAGTTTTCTAAAATTTGTATAATTACACTCCATACATGCAATTTTCATTAAAATGATCTAAATTAACTAACCTTTTTAAAATATAGACGACATAAACTCAACAATAAACAAATAACCCCTTTCTTTCTTGAAGAAGATCCACAAATGTAAACATTTTCCTTCCCGAGCAAAAGCTCATGAACAAGATCACCTCTACCTAATCCAAGAACCACCACCCTAGATGTGGGCTTGTTGTAAATGAGAAGCATCAACCACTCACTAACACTAACCACGTTTAAGAACCAGGACACCAAAGCAACACAAAAAACATACATAAAAACACCACAAAACAAATAAATCACACATTAAAAACAAATAAATCACACATTAAAAACATCGTACAAACATTCTTATGAATCATCGAAAAAAATAACCAATTTGAGAATACATTCTATTATCAGCAAATATGAAGAGAATCGATTGTATCCTTCTTGCCATCACAAAAATGATATAATTACAATTAAAGTTGCACAAAATCAATGAGGCCCTTAATTGATTCTGTTTCGGTGTAGATGTTTTCCAGTGTGTCTTTGTTGCTCCTGGCTGTCTGGGACGCTTGCTCTTCTCCAATTGTTGTTGTTCATACTCTCCAAAGGAGGGGAGGTACGTGCAAAGATACTCCGACGCTCAAGTCAGATGTGAGTTATGGAGCCTCAGCTCTCAAGAGAGTGATTATGATACTGCTCTCAAATATTATTTAGGGTCTCTAGAACATAGAGAGAACGTACCTGGACCTTTGCCCTGTTACTGTATTTATAGACGAAATAAAAATAACCACCTTACCTAAAAATGTGGTTAGTTACTTATAAATATCTTAATCGTTTAAAATATCTAAGATATTTTATGTAATAAATATCTTACTACATAACAGATTCTAACACCAATGGAATTTATTCCATTTCCAACACTAATGGAATCGATTCCACCATTCTCATAATAAATTTTAACAAATACTTCCGTGCAACCGCGTGACACATGAAAACAAAGTTGCCTCTAAATATTATAAAATACTTTTTTTTTCTCATGTTGAGCTCTTCAAACTTTCATAGATTCTACCAGAATTTTACTGTTTATGATTTACATGTCGCAAAATACTTCGCCAACATGAAAACTTTGAGATGAGTTGTACAATCTCAAACCAAAATACGAGGTATCTAGTATCCTTTAACTGACACTAGTCCCATTGAATTTATCTGTCGAATCCAAGTGGCATTCTTAGTCATTGCATACTCCTTAACTTGGAACCTTAATACCAAGCAATCCAACTTAGATGGAGCCTGTGGTATGATGAAATTGAGAATTTTTTATCATTATTATATATGGTATCAATTTCTATCTTGTAACAAGTTTTGATTCTGGGCCTCTTCATCTGACCCCAACTTATAATTTAGTTACCATCTCTTCAAGTACCCAACTCACCCCTAATTTCTCATAATAAATTTGATTTTCCTTTTCAAATCTAGGGCATATATACTCATCAAACCATCACCTGATAATCATTATTACTTTTGAATATAAAATAAACTATATTGAGAAGGGAATAATAGGACTATTGTGTTAGTTTTCGGTTTAGAAGATGAATAATCCTTGTCATAGGTATTAAATAAATAAAACTATGCCACAATCATAGTAAGAGGATTCTAAGACGTGATCAATTCTTTCCTACATCATTTTCCTATTACTTTTACCACCAACTCATTCTTTTATACCAAATATTTGTGTGTGTCTAGATAAAGCTAAAAGAGTTTAAAGGAATACTCTTAAATAATAATTTTTTATATATGTATTAAAAATCATTGCTATTAAATTTCATTAAAAAAAGTACATTTCAAATTTTGAACCCAACATAATCTAAAATCTACAATCTATAACAGTTTATTACAAGGTACTTTATTTGGTATACACAAACACCTAAAATTGTTTGTGTGCAGTAAAAACAAAACCTTTCACTTTTTATACTTAAAAAAAAAAAGTATCTACACAAATACTCACAATGAAGGATTATGGTAATTCCAAACACAAAAAGAAAAAAGATGATATTGAACAAGGTAACATTAAAATAGTGAACGAAAAGAGAACTATCACATTTACTATAAAGTATTGTAACTGTATAGTTTACCTTATTTATATTCAACTTAAGAATAATTCTCTCTAAACCCTTTTCACTGTAATAATAAACATACCAT
The DNA here is from genome assembly GCA_027742795.1 of Vigna hirtella. Lineage (NCBI taxonomy): Eukaryota > Viridiplantae > Streptophyta > Magnoliopsida > Fabales > Fabaceae > Vigna > Vigna hirtella. Next base: position 541,014 of record JAHCHA010013235.1, read on the forward strand.
CTCAATTCACGTATATCTAATTTCACACAAGTTACATTGAATAGTTATATTTTTAATAAACTGCCACAAAAAATTATTTTGAAATCAATAAAATAGGTAAAATTTTGAAGAACATAAAAATGGATAAATTGTATTTGAAAAGATAATTCCATTATTTAGAAGTCGTTTTTTTAAATACAATTTCAATTTTTTTATTTCAAAATTAACATTGATGATGAAACTACGAATAATTTATAGAGCCAACCATAAAAATAAAATTTATCCGATAAATATGTATTAAAAATTTTATGAAAATCTCTTATGGTGTAAATTTTAGAATTTTTTATGAAAATCCTTCATGGTGTAAATTTTAGAATATTCCATAACCCGGATCTTATATATCACGAAACTTATTTATTGTTAAATATATACTTTTTTTTCATTGTGTATACGCAATCATTTCATTTTCATTACGTGGAATATTTTATATGACTTTCATAAAATACAAAAATTAGATACTTTATAATTTAATTTACAAATAATGAAACACAATTACAAAAAAAAATTTGAGAATGAAAATATATTTAACTCTTTCATTTTAAAAAAGACTGTTTCGCTATTAAAAAAATGTTATAATTTTCAACAGAGTAAATAAGAATGTAATAACTTCCAAAATTAGTTTTTAGAAGACCTTGATAATCAAAATGGACTTATACGGTTAAAATATAGAATTTTATAATACAGATCTAAATTGATTGTCTAGATTGTAGATCGAAGAAGTCCAACTTATATACTTCATTTACATTCCTAATTCTATCACATCTGGATATTAGAGTTCGAGATTTTCTTTCAAGCACGAATTTTCTCCTCCTCGTAGCAACGTTCAAGAAGTACAATTTTTATCCTACGAATACCAATGTTAAGAGTTATTTTTTAATTAAATTATTTTTTTAACACCGGCGTATGCAGTCATCTAATAACTGCGTCTATAGGGTTTTCGGCGAAGAATCCTATTTTGATATCATGTTCATCAATTAAATTGTACAACACCATCCAAATATACAATGATACCAATACTCAAATTCAACCCAGCCCAAGGGAATAATTGCGTTTGTTCACAGACATACTAAGAGGATGCCCCAAATACAAGACTCAGTTTGAATGATAGTACATACTTAATTGTAGAAGGCAGTGTAAATTGTGAGAAAAAAAGTTTAAATTCTGTCTCTCACTCGTTCCTTGATAGATGTTTATTCAAAAAGCTATAGCCAGATTACCGAATCTCACACTAACATCTTCGGCAGCTGCGTGCCTTCTAATGATGTTCTAATGATGTCAATAAGTTCGGACTTTAGTCAGATACAAATTGTCCCAAGTGCAGAATCTACCTAACATCAGATAGATGCATTGTTAATATGCCAAACTGTAAACGATTTTTGTATGAAAGAAAAATGAATTTAGAATGTGCAGGCCAATGTAAAGAACATTAATATGCAAATGCAAAAAAAAAAAAACATTTTTCATAATGAGTTGTTAGCCATGTAAGAGTACCTACCTACTATGACGAATTGCTCTAACAAGTCAAACTACTTTTTATTAATAAGTTTTTTCCTATAATATACATTCCATTTCCTATCACTGTCCATGTGCCTATCAGATACAGTCAGTGGAATTATCATCACAAGAATTGCAGTTCCCTCCTATACCATATTCCACAAGCTTTTCATTGGGTTCAGTTAAGCCTTGTCTATTGCGAGGCTCTTGGCCTTTCTCCATGAGAAAGCCAATTTCATTGCTTACGTGAATCCAAAAAGAGCCCTTCGACTTTGTGATAAGAATTATATACTTTTGGTGCGGGGACGTTGGTCGCAGTCAAGAAGTTCATACATAAAGGGGAGGGAAGGTAGAAATGAATATAAATATAATAACTGGTTGTTGGCGAGTGAAATCAAAGAGTATAGTCAGCTAAAAATTAGAGGGGCTGAACATGATACGGTGAGGACCCTTCAATTAAAAAAGTGAGAAAAAGAAAGTGGCAGTGGTGAATTTATAGTGAAAATGTGCGGTGGATTGGGACGGTGAAGAGTATGTCTTGAGTTTTAAGTGCATGATCACGAATTGCGCATTGATAAAATTTCTCAAAGAGTATCACTAGAGCAACATGTTCATTCCTCTACGTTTTACACTAATTCAATCGAAACATGTATTAAGTTATATCCCACCTACTTGCTTACCAAAACTCAAGCCACAAGATAAAAAGATTAAACCAAAATGCAGTTTACGAACCACAATTTTGGGCAAGACTTTGAAGTCATCACCACCATTGCGCATTTGTCCACAATCAAATCTATCTGCAATTTCCCGCTCTAGAGCTACAACTACAACAGCATTTTAAAATATTGGCACAGTCCCCGCTAACGCTGAATATTGAGCATGTCCTTGGCCTCGGTCTGCTCCTCCATAAGCCCCTCACTCACATACTTATTCAACAGCTCCATCTTCTTCTTCTCCAGCACCCTCCTCTCAATCTCCTTCTCATCCGGCAGCGGCACGTGCACAATAAACTCCCTCTTCTCCTTCTCCTCCTCTTTCTCTCTTTGCCTCTCCTCCTCCACCACCACCTCCTCCTCCTCCCTCAGCATCTCCCTAGCCACCGCCGACACCTCTGCCACCTCCCCACTTTTCACCCCCTTCCTCGCCTCCCTCCTCACTTCATCCAATCTCCTCCACTCCTCTGCCGCCTCCCACCGCATCGCATCCTCCGCTGGGCCCTCCAGCCGCTCCAGCACGCCATCCTCGTCATCACGGTAACCGTAATAACTCGCATCAATCCGCTTATAAATGTCATACCGCGTGCGCCGCTTGCGGAGCTCCGGGGGCTTCTCGAAGAGCTCCTTGACGCCGGGAAGCTTCTTCGCCGCGCCGAAGTATCGGTAACCGGGGCCGCGCCCGCCCGGGTTGGGAACGTCAACAATGTTGCCGTCGAGGTCCGTCATTTTGGCCGAGTGCTTGGCGTAATTGGGCCCGCCGAGCTCCACGATTCGTCGCTCCCAATGAGACTTCTCCCGAATGAGCTTGTTGATCTCGTCGTTGAGGTCACGCAGGCGGTGTTCGCCCAGACCCTCGTTCTGAATCTCCGCCACCTTCCGCCCGATCTCGCGCATGATCTGCTGGCGCCACTTGTCGGCCTCCGACAGGTCGCGGCACTCCGAAGCAAGGAACGGACGGCGTTCCTTCGGCTTCTTCTTCTCCTCCGCCTTCATCGTGATGAAGCGGTTCAGCATCGACTGCGCCTTCTCCTCGTTTCGAGCCATTTCCGATAACGAAAAGAAAAACCCTAATTGAATGTGAATGCAGAATTTCACTGTTCCTTCTCTTCCTTGCGATTTGCGATTTGCAAGAACGTAACCCTAACCAAAACCCCTGTTTCGCTGTTTATGTTGCTGCAGACAATCTCTACTGATAATCTACCAAACCTCTCTCTATCCACCATTAATTTCAACCCTTGGATGTATCACAGGGATCGCATTTTAAAGGCCAATATACTATCCTATTTTTTTTTTAAAAAATCATTCATAAGTACTCATAAAAAACTCGCTTTTTTTTAAGTGTTTTTAATATGTCCAAAATTATTTAAACAAAAATGATTCTTTGACACGGTTAAAGAAATGGAAAATGATATTTGAACAACCTCTTTTGACAACATTTAGACACTGGACGCGTGTCTAAATGTTACTGGTGCACGTGGAATTTTTTTTAAAAATCAAAGAATGACGTGGCAATGACAGAATTGGGGCAGATTCAAATTTTAGGGTTGTTTCGAAAATTTGAGATTCAAATATTTTGAGAGAGAGAGAAAACGGAGAACATTTGATGGAGCACCTTCTTTCCTTCTTTCCTTCGAACCAGCCACCACAGCTCTCGCCGGATACGCGCCGCCCGTAGACGTTGCCGTTTTCGCTCCATCCAGTGCCGCCGCAGTGCCGCCGGTGTCCGTCGTCTTCCACCCAGCCACGCAGTTCCGTTTGCGGGTCGCCGCAGCGCCAGTGTTGGCAGACGAACCGAAGACGGCATCGTCTTCCCTCCGGCCCAGCCAACCAAGTTTGCGTTTTGAGTATCGATTCCTCCCACCCGCTTCCTTCCCTGTGCCGGACCCTTGCGGTGGCCGCCGGACTGCCGTCGGAGCGTCGCCGGACCAAAAATAGTCCCACTTGGTCCCTTCCCTTCCCTTGATGATATTTTATGGACTTGCAAATCTCTTTTGCCAGTAAACCAACTTCCTTAGATTCTACTGATTCATTGGATGGTAGAAATACATAAATTTGTTGCAATATATGCTGTCTTTTTGGACGAATTTCTCATAAACTATGCTTAGAATATATGTTCATTAGATTTGATAGAGTATTGAGATCAAGTTCTTTAATTGCTTGAATAGACCCAAAACTATTTTTGTCGTTCTTGGATTTATTTTGTTAATTTGAGTTGACAAATCATGATACAATGATAATTTTGTTTCGGTTCTTACATGTTTTAATCACATCTATTGGTTTGAAATTCCACAGGAGACTAGAAATGAACAAATTATTTGAGGATGTGTCTTCGTTTGTAAATTGCCTTAGTCTTTGATGTAAGTTCTATCTTTTTTTATTTTACTTTTGGAACAATTTAGCATTATAATTCTCTGGAAAGATCATATAACTTTTACCTAACAGATTGGTTATTGACTTAAAAATCTGTACTAATGTATCTTACAAAACAAGAATCATCTGTGATCTAAAATTTACAAGTCTTGTCTCCATAGAAAGATATTTGAGTCTAGATTCCAACAAAACAAGAATCATCTGATTTTGAATTTTGTGAAGAGAGTAATGAGTAAAATAGTGAGTAAAGGTCATAGCTAAAAGTACTGAAAAACGTAATTAAAATGTCGATCTTAAAATTTGTACTGCAGTTGACTCTGTGATCTAAAATTTACGAGTCTTGGGGATGATGGAGAATGGTCAGAGGTTGAGAGAGTCAGATGAAGATGATGGCCTCCCCCTTGTGCTCTTCAAGGCCTCTGCTTAAATTGGCAGAGGATGAAACTGTCGGCAGCTTTGATTGGCTCGTAAGTGTCGGCCGATTTTATTGGATGACTGTTGATAATGGAATCATTAGGTAGGCAGACATAATTGGAGGGTTGGTGGAGTGGGAAACATTAGTGGAAGTTTGTTAAGTGGGAATCATTAGTGAAGATCGTGGGAATCATTACTCGGGCCCTAAACGAGGGGAGCGACCAAGACGAGAGAGGGAGTGATCAGGACGAGCGGTAGATGAGGGGAAGGGATTAGGACGAGCGGTAGATGAGGGAAAGTGATTAGGACGAGTGGTAGACGAGGGGAAGTGATTTGGACGAGCGGTAGATGAGGGACAGTGACTAGGACGAGCGATAGATGAGGGGAAGTGATTAGGACGAGCAGTAGACGAGGGGAAGTGATTAGGACGAGCGGTAGATGAGGGGAAGTGATTAGGACGAGCGGTAGA
>JAHCHA010013237.1:0-36731 GCA_027742795.1 Vigna hirtella
GATCTCAATTTTGTAATTATTCATGTTATTACTCAGTGAAAAGTCGTAATAGGAAGTAGATTGTGTTGTAAATTATTGTTCAGGAAAAGTTGTACAAAAGGGAATCTGTCAGCCAATTCTCGCATAGCAGAAGCAAAATTCGCCAGGAGAATACATTCGCACAGCGCACCACCATTGGTTCGCTGAGCAAATGACATCAGAGAAGAATGAAAATTGCAAAATTCGCACAGCGCACCAGAGGCTGTGCGCTTAGCGAATTTGTGCAGTTGAGTGCTGAATTAATTTTAATTCGCACAGCGAATCTGCTTCTGTGCGCGGAGCGAATGGAGCAGTTATGAGAATTCAACTGTCTCTTAAAAGACGTGATTTGAAGGAGAGAAGGGGAGCGGACTGAATATATTATTTTTTGGAGAACTGCTCTGGAAAACAGGGAGACCATCAGGAGACCTCTCTGAAGACATCAAGACTGCACATCATGCAAGGAATTGCAGAAATGAGTATGTTTGTGATGTCTAGGATAGGCTAAACTTTTATTCGTTGGAATTGACTGTAATGGCTGACATTTGATGTAATCTTTCCTGTTCAATTTAAATTGTGTTCATATGCTTTTCTTGTTTACTTTTTATTTTATTTTACGGAAGTAAAATATACTTGTTTTTATATTCAAATTGTACTGGGAAGTAAATTTGAGTATTAACGCAAGAAAAGCAACCAGAAGGAAAGATGCTAGGAATAGTTTCAATTCTCCTGGTCATCAATAACATCGTTCTTAATGCAAAGTTTATGTTTAATTACTTAAGGAATTAATAATTGAACATAATTCTTTAGAACTTGTTTTAAGGAATTAAACCAAGATATTGTGATGTTGATGTTTGAACGCAAGTTATATTGCTCAGAATAGTTACTGTAATGTGGTCATGAAGTCAATTCCAATGAAGCTTTCTTTAAATTTTAATTTCAATTTTAAATTGTCATCTAGTTTGATACTATTAATTCACTGATATTTTGTTGTTCAATTGATTTTGATAAATAAATTTTAATTGAATAACGTAACACAAATTCCCTGAGGAGAACGATACTTTACTTATCACTGTATTACTTGTAACGATTTGGTATACTTGCCAAAAAGTTATCAGTTTCTGTGCCTATTCCGTCCAAAGATGTGAACCCTAGGACGTCCAAGTCCTTAAATAGAACATAAAAATAACATAAATGGGTCCAAGCCCACGAGACTAGCGCTCAACACCCTAGTTAGGGTGCCCAGGTGGTGTGTGGGTTAGAACTGGCGCTCAGGGTCAGCTCAGAAGGTAAGCAGGCGTGGTGCGACTCGAGGAAGTTGCGCTCAACGCCTTTGAAAAGGGAAACCAAGCGTGAGACAGTGTACTCTAGCGTTGAGGGCCCTTGAAGTAGCGCTCAGCGCTGCTGCTATCCTTATTTCTGATGCTTTTCCAGTTCTTCCTGAGTTCCAACTCCTTACTACTTCAAGTCTTCTTCCAAATCCTCTCAATTCTTGTTAAAAACAAGGAAATCTAGCACAAAACCATTAAATTCACCTTCAACCCTCTTATTCATCAAAACTATGATTCCAAGCTAGTTTCTAAGTCAAAAAGGGTGTTTTTAGTATCAAATAACGGTAAATTCAATCGTTATCAGATCAATGCCTATACTTATAATGGATGTCATGACATTGAACGTGGGATAATTGTAAATTTAAAGATTTAAATCAAATGTAATTGACATGGCATTGCATATGATTTTTAGAGAAGTTGTATTGTTACAGAAAATTATGTAACAAGAGAGGAGGAAGAGAAGAGATATCGTGAGACGAGATAGTTGATGGGATGAAGAGACAGAAAATGAAAAAAAATAATGTAAAATATGTAATATTCTAAAAGTGGGAATGCTAACAGACTCATATCATTAAAAAGCTTGCCAACCAAATCTGTTTTAGTTTACTCTCTCCAAGTACATTCACTAAATACCCATTCTTTATTTCACTTATCCATGGTTAGCTTGATTCTACTTTATAAAAAAATGATTAAATACTTATCTAATTATTCATTATAAAATTGTTTTAACTTAATTATTTTATTTGTAGATCTTTAATGATTCATCTCCAATAGAAGCTTCATACATTGAAGACATTAAAACCAAGTGGGCTTCTTTTATTTTAAATGTTAGTAAATTTTAGAAACTTGACTACAATGTAGTGTAGGTTAATGTTATATTTTGATATAATGTATGGTTTGATGTACAAATTATGTATTAAATATTATTAAACAATTTAATAATTTAAATGAATTTCATTATGTTAGTTTAATTGAATATGTTCATTTCATGTTATATTGATTATAAATTGATTGATGAGATGATAATACAGGAAATTAATTGTAAATTGATTGGATATGTCAAATGTAATAATGATTTTTTTTTAACAAAACAAGTTTTTATGATAGGTGAACAATGTATGTAATAAAAGCTTATTTCTGAAAAGCATATATTATGATAGGTGAACAACTACTTGTCATAATATATTCGACATATTATGATAGGTGAAAAAATTTACGTCATAAAATGCAACATGTAAGACCCTGCATAAAATAAACATACCTTTTATTTTTATTTTTATTTTATAATTTTTTTTTAATATGAAATATTTATTTATGACAAGTTATTGGGTGATAAAAGTGTTTAGGGTTGTATAAAAAATTAATTTAAAATTATATTAGTTTTAATTTTCAAAATAGGATGAAGAAGTGTTTATATTTTAATGTTTTCACTAAATCCTCAGTAGTGAGGACTGGTCTAGTTGAGTGCTTTTGTATTTGCTTGTCCGCTGGAATTTGCTGTGTTCGAACCTTCTATGCAGCTTTGATATTATAAAACTTGCTTTTAGGGTTAGAAGAGATATTATAAAACTTGCTTTTAGGAAAGATTGAGGGGGGATTGGTCGAAAGAAAAGAACAAACCCTAGCCTCATGCGTTGGTGAGTAACCGTGAGAGTTGAACCTAACTATTTGGTGAGTGAAAATAGTGGCTTATCAAGCAAGAGAGGGGAGTGTCAATCTTCTCTACAGCAAACCGGGAGAGACCAAAGTGGTTAGAAAAGCTCAAGAGAATAAGGTAAGGGGAGTAACTTGATATATCTTGGGTATATAGGGTTTCTCGATGTTTTTTGTATGCATGGTTGTCGAGCGGGACTTAGGTTTCTATTGTTTCTCGTTTTGGGTGGTTTCATTGGTTAACCTTATTCCATATTCTCTACGCCGAGAGTGACTCCTGGGATTTAGAGGGTTGCCTAAGTCTCCCTCTCTGTTGTGGACGTGATGGGTAGGTAGCATGTTGAGTCACCGGCAAGTGTACCAAATCGTACAAGTAATATAAAATGGTAAGACCAAGTATCGTGTCCCAAGAGAATCTCGGCACTAGACAATCATGTGATAACTAGAATAATTAAGACTTAAAAGGAACGAAATCATTGGTTTAGAATGCAAATACAGAAAATTAAATATGAATGCAGTTTTTATCAATTGAAGAGTAGCACAGCGATGAACGGATGATGTTTATGTTATGAGATGAATATGTTGTTGGGGTTGGATTTCACCAAGTTTACTCTTATGTATATAAGAATTCTTCTTCTTTCATTAAAGTCAACGTCACTCACTAAATTACTTAAAACCCGATCCCTCGGTGAAGAAAGCCTATCCTTAATTACTAGTTCATATGATTCCTAGCATCCCTAATAATTAATTCTTAAGATCAGCAGCTTAAGACGACCAAGACTCATACCCCATCCGTGAGAAATACTGTTCATGGGAATAATTCTACAAGAACCTGAATTGTAAGGAACTTCTCGGCACTCATGCAATTCATACATCATGCTATGAATGAGTCAAACAAAGCAAGCATTGATCACAGAAGAATTACCCTAATAGTTTCTGAAAGAAGCATCTATTATTAAGAATTAATTCAAATGCATGAGAGTTCACAAGGTTACATCATCCCCCAACAACAAATAGAAGTTAGTTCCCCATTGTCATGGTGAAACTAGATGTACAATGGAGAAGAATGAGATAGAAAAACCCTAAAAGTTGAAGATTAAGGCTCCCGCATCCAAACCCGCCTTCAGAGAGTGGAAGAGTGTGTTGTTGCGCCTCCTCTACCAAAGATACAAAACCTAGGGCGTCTGGGTCCTTTAAATAGAGCAGAATCAAAACAGAAACAAAGCCCAGGCCCATCTCGCTGGCGCTCAGCGCCCGACTTAGGGTGCCTGGGCGTGCTGCGATACTAAAACTGGCGCTCATCTTCACTCGGAGGGCAAGCAGGCATGCTTCTTTAGGAAAAGTGGCGCTCAGCGCCCCAAAAAGGGCACCCAGGCGGTGTGTGGTAGGCTTTAGTACTGAGGGCTCCAAAAAGGACTCTCAAGCTTCGGGTGTTCCTACTTTCTGGTGATTTTTCAGATCTTTCTGGGCTCCATCTCCTTGGCACTTCAGCTCTGCTTCCATATTATCTCATTTTCTGCCAAAACAAGGGAATTTAGTCATAAAATCATCAAGTTCAACCTTAACTCTCTTATTCACACAACTTAACAGAAAAACATGATTTCAAGCAAGTTTCTAAGTAGAAAAGAGTGCATTTAGTATCAAAATCACATCACAGATAACGGTATTTTCAACCGTTATCACAACCCCAAACTTAGAAATTTGCTTGTCCTCAAGCAAAACAAAATGTATCTCAGCTTTTCTCAACAATTACTACAATGGCTCAGCATAATTCAAAAGTTTTTCTTCTAGGACTTGTAATTACTTTTATCAACTCATCATAAAGATGTTAGTCAAGATGTACAGATGCCTTAATTCAATCAAACTCAATGTGATGCTCATGTACTTCAACAGATGATATCCTTAAGAATGATCAATCAACCAAGAAAAGATGAAACCATGAATTCAAAGAACTACTCCTCACCAAGGAAAGTGTTTCACTCAAGCACTCAAAAGTGTATCACTCAAGCACTCAAAAGTGTATCACTCAAACTCAAAGGTGTATAGTGAGGTGTTGGTGTCTCTTTCACTCTACTATCACAATGTCACACAAATTAACTTTGCCTTTCATTTAACCACAATCAATTATACTCACAAGCAAGTTTTCATCACAAGGTCTTTTCTCGACTTGTAGCTTGGCTGGGCTTAAGAAGAAAATTGTATTTTCTGGCAACAAAATCCTTGAATTCAAACACAACCTCTCTTTCCCAGAACCATCTTCACTTATTCCCAACTTTCCCTTGCATTGAGCTTTTCTTTTCTTTCTTTTCATTTTTCCTTTCTTTTGCTTTTGCTTTTCATTCGCTCATTGCTTAGCTCAATGATTTTTCTTTTGATCTCTTTTCTAAAATTTCCCAGCAACCCCAAACTTGAACCTTCATCAATACCCCACAAATGTTCTCAACTTAACTCAAGGCAAAGATTTTCAAACATGGTTTTCAAAACATGCTTAAGGCTCAAAGTTCAAAGGTTAGAACAAATTGTTCTCTTTTTATTGGGCTAAAATCATGTGTAGGCTAAAAAGGGATAACAAAAGATGACCTTGATCATATGAAACCTGCAAGCAAAGTAGTTCAATCACAGATAATTTGGGCAAAATCATTCATGCTTCCAAAGTAATAGCAATTATTCACAAAAAACTCTGAAACCCAAACCTCACACAGGTTACTTTAGAGTTCAGAATTCAGATAAACATCCTGCTCAGTGTCTCAATCAACTTTTTACCTCAAGCATCTGTTTCATACAAACTATGATCCATCACCTGTATATAAGAACATCATGCATCATCTCAACATCACTCAATATACTAGAGCATCACAAAGCAATACTTATCACAAAACACAACATAATTGAACCACAATAGTGTAGTTAATTCAAGCCAAGTACAATACCCTATACTATAATCAAACAAAGACAATAAAAACAGAAGCAAAATATAGTTCAACAATGAAAGCAATAAAAATAGTAAAAGAAATCTTGTTCTAGAGACAAAATAGCATCCATCAGTAGTTGCTATCTACAATCATCAGAGTCCTCTTCATCTTTAGCTTCCTCTTCATTCTCATCTTCATCCTCAGCGTCCTCTTCCATAGCTGAAGCTTCAGTTGCTCCAGCTCACACATCAACACTCAAATCAAACAATTAATCTCTCTTCACCCCACAAACATCCATTACTCAACCCAAACTATGCACACTTTAAAGCAATCAACAATTAACAAATCAAAACAAACAATCCTATAACTAAATTCAACTCAAATAAAAAAATTCAAAAAAAAGAAACAATAAACAAATTAAAATAAGAGTTTTTAAAATATTGGGTTGCCTCTTAGTAAGCACTTCTTTAACGTCATTAGTTGGACACCATAAAGCTCACATCACATCTTTGATCTTAGTGTTCCCTTTTTTTGTCTCAACATCAACTTATCTTCAATAGCTTCCTGTTCACCTTTTTCATTCTTCTTGAAATTAGAAAATCAATCTCGATCAATCCATCAGCTTTAAGTTCTTTCACCACCCATAATTTATTGTTGAATCTCACTCATATGCATGGCTTGAATTCTTCATGTTTTTCTAGGGAGTCTTGATGAACACTTTTTCCTTTGTTGTCTTTTTCTTCTTCCTTCACTTGTGACAGAAAACAATTTTTACCTTTCTTGCCTGGCTTAGCAGCTTTTGTACTAGTCCCTGGTGCATCTTCATATGCAGCTTTGGGCCTAGTCTTCTCCACCTGGATCTGCTGCTCAGCATTGAAGACGTTAAACATCACCTCCTCTTCTTGGTCTTTGAGTTCTATAGTTCATTCATCAACATTGATGATAACCTTGGTCGTTTTCATCAATGGCCTTCCAAGAATAATAGGGATCTCCAAATTTCCCCCATCTCCATCACCACAAAATCCACTAGGAATCTAATGTTGTCTATTAGAATCATAACATCCTCCACCACACCATAGGGCTTCTTAGTGGATCTATCCGTCATTTACAAGGTCGTCTTTGTAGGCGTGACTTAAAGACCACCAATCTTTTCAAGTATAGATAAGGGCATCAAATTGATACTGGACCCTAAATCAATTAGGGCTTTCCCTATTTCATGACTCCCAATAGTGTAGGGAATAGTGAAACTTCCTAGATCTTTAACCTTTGGAGGAAGTGCCTTCTGCAAGATCACACTACAATTACCCTTAACGGTTCAAAAACCGTTATTTTCATACTTAAATTTGACATTAAAATCACCCTTTTATGACTTAGAAACTAGCTTGAAATCATGTTTTTGCTTCAGTTGTGAGAATAACAGAGTTGGATGGATTTTATGCTTGTTTTTCCTTGTTTTGACAAGAATTAAGATGAATTGGATGAAGAAGTTGAAGTAGCAAGGAACTGGAGTCATGAAAGGCTAGAAGTGCAACCACTGTTTCACGCTTGGGTGCCACCGCTGAGCACCAACTTAGATCTAAAAGCATTGTTTCATGCTTGGGCGCCACCAATGAGTGTTAACAATATTTTTTTATCTCCAGAAACGAAACCAAAAACTTGTTGATAGATCAGCAAGTGTACCGAATCGCACAAGTAATATAAAATGGTAAGACCAAGTATTTATCCTTGAAGACTCTCAGCACTAAACAGTTGTGTGATAACTCAATTAATTAAGACTTAAATAAAACGAGATTGTTGGTGATAAACAAATTTTTAATCCCCGAAAACGGAGTCAAAAACTTGTTAAGACCTCGGCAAGTGTACCGAATCGTATCAAGTAATAATAAATGGAAAGACCAAGTATCGTTCCCAAAGAGGCTCACGACACTAAATAGTTATGTGATTACTCAACTAATTATGACTCTAAAGAACAAATTTTGGGGTTTTTGGATGCAAATGCAATAAAATAAACATGAATGCAATTTGACCAATTGAGGCTAAACACAAGAATTAATGGATTAAGTTGATGATATTGTTGTTGGGTTTAGATTTCATCTAATTTACTCTCATGCATATATGAATTCATCTTCTTCATTAATGTTAATGCCACTTTCTAATTTACCTTAAACTCGATGTCTCAGTGAAGAAAGCCTACTCCTAATTACTAGTTCACAATGTCTTGTCTCCTTAGAAATTAATCATGCATTACATTCGCACAGAAGCTTAAAGGCAACCGATCCTCCTATTCCTATGTCTAGGTAATATTGCTTCCGGGAGAATTTTCCCAGTTCTAGATTTTCCCGTATGTGTCCATATCGACAAAATCAATGATCATGCAATTGAATGAGTTAAACAAAGCATGAATAGAGTGTAGAGGAAAAACCCTAACAATTAATGAAGTAAAGCATATATAATCAAGAATCAATTCAATACATGAGAGTTTAAGAGGTTACATCTTTCCCAACAACAAATAAGGTTTAGTTCTCCATCGTCATGGAAGAACTAGATAAACAATGGAATGAAAGAATGGAAGAGATAGAAAAACCCGAGAAAGAGAAGAGGAGAGCCGTCACCATCCCCAAATCTACACCGTTGGCAGTGTTCTTTCTTGCTCAAACCGTTCGGCCTAGTTCCACCACCTTCACACCGTTCGGTCTCTATTATGAACCATTCGGTTTGTGTCTTCTCCTTTCAGTAACCGTTCGGTCAGTCTCAGTAACCGTTCGGTCTGTCTCAGTAATCGTTCGGTCTGGATTCTCCCGCATCCTACCATTCGGTCTGGTACTGTTTCTGTCTTTTCTAGGTTCCAACTCCTTGCTACTTTGATGAGTGCATATTTATGCCCACATTTATGCTTTAAAATTAAATTTTTTGATGAAATTCATGTGCTTGAATGATTGATTTAAAGAGGATTTGTGATGATTTGATATATTGTGTTTGGAATTAAAAGGGACTTAAAAAGTGATTTTAATTGCATAAATTATTCTTGGAAATTCTTACGTTTATTTGTGCAGCTGAAATTATAAGTTGTATTGGTCCAAATGGCAATTCAAGACCCAAAATCAGGTTTTATTTGGAAAATAAGGTACAGATGGGCCGAACAGACAGAATTTACCCTTGCACCTCCTAAAATCCCTACATACTCTCCTGTTTGTGAAACAGGCCAACAACCAAGCCCAAACACTAAGCCTTTTCTACTACACCTGCCTAAGTTTCCTATACACACCCCTCCTAAACTAGACTTCACCAGATCATGCCATGTGGCAATCTAAAACCTTAAGTGTTATCCAACCACATGCTGCCACATCACCCCCCTCTGCCACATCATCATCATCTCCCCAGAAACCCTAATTCCCAATCCAAACCCTAGGGCGCCGTCAGCCGCCGCCACAAACCCCAATGTTGGCCGCCGTTATGAACCATAGATCTGACCAACCACCTCATCGCCAGCGCCGTCGCACAGCAACCACCGTCAACCACCAAGGTCGCCGCCATCAAACCCGCGAGCTCCTCCTCCATTCGCGAAATGGTCGCCGCTTTCGAAAACCCCTAATCCGGCCACCATAGCACCTCAACCATGGCAGTTTCTCCCTCGTTGTCATCTCCTTCACCTTCCTCGCGAACCATCCTTGCCAGAATCGCAAGGCCGCAACACCAACATCACGAGAGCCTCCTCCATGTGCCGCCGCATGAATCATCTTCACCACCAGTCAGCAGCAAGGTTGTCGCCTAATACTGATCCACATCGCACAACCCGCCGCAACCTCCTCGCGCAGTTCACCTTCGCCAAACCTTAGCACCGCTGTTCGAAAGTCATGGCACGAGCTATCTTCTCCTTCATTCATCAGACCTACAAACAAACCCAGAAACAAAGAAATCGCTGCCATCTCCATTCGAATATTCTGATGCAAGCAGGCGACGCAGGCAGAGGCACAGGAGCTCCCTTTTCCCCCAATCTGAAACCCTAATTTTGGGTGGGAAAGGGGATGACACGTGTCAGTCCCTCATTAGGCGCAGCCTCTCTGGTCAAAACTGGTCAAAATCTTTGAATCTGGTCAAGGTTGGTCAAACAGGGGTTCTGTTGCAATTTTGGGAAATCCAGTTGGGGCTAAAGTGCAGATAGAGGAAATTTCAGGGCTTATGTGTGATTTTGGAAATTCAGAAAAGCTAAAAGATAAAATTCAGTTGTTGAATTAATTTAATTTGGGAATATCAACAGAAAATATCTTCCAAATAATGTTATAATTATCTAAATCTTTTAGTTATTTGGAAGATATAAGATAAAAGATTCTATCAATTGAATATTCAGAGTCCAAGCCCAATCAAGCCCTATATAAAGAGATCTAGGGGAAGTAGAAAAGGGACTTCACTTCATTCATTCATTCACCACTTCTCTCTCTCTCTTAATTCATCTTGTATTCAACTCCATTCATGGAAAGCTAAGCATCTAGGGCTATTATGCTGTAATTCCATTATGGATTCTGAGGTTAGATTGAGTTAATGCAATTGATTAGGTTTAATAGGTTCGGAGGTCCCTATATTTGTGGGTTCGTTTCAATTGGGTCCTCCAATTTTGAAAGTGATCAATTTGGTCCCTAATTTAACAAAATTGAGTCAATAATACCCTTTCCGTTAAATGCAATGGACGACATTAACTTTTTAAACATGTGGTATGTTGAAGCATCCTTCAAATAAAACTGTGCAACCTGCAAATAAAAGGATGCCTCAACATGCCACATGTTTAAAAAGTTAACGCCGTCCATTACATTTAACGGAAAGGGTATTATTGACTCAATTTTGTTAAATTAGGGACCAAATTGATCACTTTCAAAATTGGAGGACCCAATTGAAACGAACCCACAACTATAAGGACCTCCGAACCTATTAAACCTTTTGATTATTGATTTAAGTTGTTCTCTCTCCATGTCTTTCATCTCTCTATCAAATTAAAAGCAAAGATTTTTGCATCATAATGTGTTTGAATCTACATGCATATTGATTATATGAGTTCTAGGGTTTCTAGGTTTAATTGAGAATCTACTTTGATTTAATTTAGAAACTTTCATATGATTAAATGGTTTTTACTATCAATTGAGAATGTACTTTGATTGGTAGTAATAATTTCAACTATAATCAATTGAGAATTTACTTTGATTGATTAGTTTTTAATTTGGTTAGGTGATTTAAGAATAGACATGATTAAACACAATAGGATTTGATTGAGAATGTACTTTGGTTGAATTCATTGTGAATAATGTAGAAAGGTTTTGCATTTGATTGAGAATTTACTTTGGTTAAGTGCATGATCGCTCTCAAATTAATTAAGAATGTACTTTAATCAATTTGAAACTTAAATAATAATCAATTGAACAATTATCTGTGAAAAACCGATGATGAATCTATCTTGGAAAAGCAGTGGAATTAGCCTATTTCATTATAATCGTTTTTAAGTTTCTTATTTGTTCTTTAAACCTTCTCCAAACATCATTTTTATTCTTGAACATTGCATTGCATTCATAAGATTCAAATATTAAAAGGCAATTCCGTATTCGTTGGGAGACGACTCAGGGTTACTTTAACCCTATCTACTTTCTTGAATACTACTTGGCAATACTGAAGTTGCCTTGAAAAGTAGTATTAATTTGATAGCTTCAACGATAGCCTATCAAATTTGGCGCCGCTGCTGGGGAGTACGGTTAGTATTTTGAATATTTTGATTCTTATTTTTATTTTTATTTTATTTTTTTATTATTTTTTTTAACGCGCATACATTTAATTTAATTTGAGTTATTTTGTAGTCTTTAGTCATTATTGTTTTAGCAAAAAAATCTTTGTTCTTGTTTTAATTAAGAATTTCTCTTGAGAAATACTTGAGGCTAGTTTGAATACACTCTGGCTAGGAAAGACTTAGTACTTAAGTTGTCCATTGTGACGCACCTCTCTTTCCTGGGAGTGGACCCAACAAGTCTCTCTTATCTCTTATTTGAAATCTTTCTCTAAAGCAAGAACAAAAGAAAAAGAGAAGTAACAAAGAAACAACTTCAAGCAGATTGTGTAGTGCATGACCAGAGCTAACTCGGGAGAATTTTATCAAATTAACCAGAAAGTCGAAAGGAATTTGCGTAAGCTGCGAAGAAGTTTGAAATTTAGGTGTTCTATTGAGGGAACACTTCTTACATCTGAAGCCATACCACCTTCATTATCTCCAGTTATAAACATACCATTTAATCCTATACCTGATCCTAACCCAAACAATATGGCACAAAAGAACCATCAGACAGTTAGCCACCTCCCAGAATACAGTTATCCGAACTAACATTGAACACCCTAATGAGGAGTGGGAGTTGAGACCTGACCTGTTAAATGCCTTACCAAAGTTCAATGGGTTATCAAGGGAGAATCCACACAAGCACTTGAGACAATTTCACATGTTGTGTGAAAACTTTAGATCTCCCAAGATCACAATAGAGAGCCTTAAAATGAGAGCTTTTCCTTTTACTATTCAAGGAGCAGCTCAAGATTGGTGTTATTATCTCTCTGCACGTATTACAAATTGGGAAACTATTGAAAGACTCTTTCTTGAGAAGTATTTTCCTGCATCTAGATTATCAGCTATTCATAGAGAAATTCAAGATATAAGACAGAGAGATAGAGAGAATCTTAGTGAATATTGGGAAAGATTCAAGAAACTATGTTCTTCATGCCCTCAACTCCAAATGGAAGATTTTATTCTAAGCTTTTATGAAGGCTTAAGTCCTACTGATAGGTCATGGGCAGATGCTGCAAGCGGAGGATCTTTCTTAGACAAGTCACCAGAAGATGGTATATATCTAATAGAACGGAAGGCAGTAGACAATCAACAGTATGGCACAAGAGAAAATTCAGTGACTTTGTTGAAGGGAGTGCATGAAATTGATAATGGTGCAGTTGATGAAAAAATGATATATGAAAGATTGAATAAGCTAGAAAGCAAACTGACGAGATTGCAAGTTTGTTTAAAACCTCAACTCCACAAATTGCTAAGAAATGTGGAATATGCATTTCAACTGACCATTATACTGATGAATGTCCTAGCTTGGTGGAAACCACTATGGAAAACCCATCTCAAGCTTTTGTTGCAAACATGATTGAAGGAAATAGACCATACCAGAATTATCATGACTCATCCTCCAATAGGTATCAACAGAATAAACAACCTTATGTTCCACCTCAACAAAGGCAGCAACCTCAACCTGAAATGTCACTACAAGATTTCATGAAAACAATACTTGAGCAAAATTCAGAAATCAAGAAATCAATTGTAGAGTTGACTCAAAGGGTGGAAAAATTAGAGGCTAAGGAGTCAAATAAACTACATGCACAAACAGTGATCAACTCGAGAAATGTAAATGCTATTACTTTAAGAACGGGTAAGTAGATAGAAGGCCCTGAAGGAGCCCAAGAGGATCAAGATAAAGAGAAAGAAGAAGCACAAATTGATGACAATGGAGGATCAAGTGAGCCATCACCTGAAACTACCACTGAAAAATCCAGGTTAGTATCTTCTAACTCTTCTAAAAATTCTTCTTCATCTCATTCTCCACCTCCTCCATATCCAAATCGGTTAAAACCGAGAAACAAAAAAATGGAGGAATTAGACCAATAGATTTTAAATACTTTCAAGAAGGTAGAGATCAACATTCCTTTGCTTGATGTTGTTAAACAAATCCCTAAGTATGCCAAGTTTTTGAAAGAACTTTGCACAAATAAAAGGCGCATTAGGGATAATGAGATTATGAATTTGGGAAGAAATGTGTCAAGCTTGGTTAAGACACACATTGAAATACCACAAAAATGCAAAGATTCAGGTATGTTTTCTATTCCTTGTACTATTGGAAATTTAAAGTTTGACAATGCCATGCTAGATTTAGGGGCTTCCATTAATGTAATGCCTTTATCAGTGTTTACTTCTCTATCTCTGGGACCTCTTAAGACTACTGGTGTGGTCATTCAACTGGCCAACCGTAGCACAGCTAATTTTTCCTGCCGATTTCTACATCTTGGATATGAAGGATGAAGATGGAATCAAGTCATCAACTATTATCTTGAGAAGACCATTCATGATGGCAGCACAAACCAAGATAGATGTTCATGCAGGAACACTAACCATGGAGATAGGTGATGAGAAGGTGCATTTTAATGTATTAGAAGCCATGAAGCACCCAATTGAAGAGCATTCTCTGTTTTGTATTGATTTATTAAGTGAAATTGTAAATAATTTTTCTGTTAGTTTCTTGGACATTTTTTCAACTTTTTCTCCATCTTTGGACTGTTCTTTTTCAAACATGTCGTGCTTGATTTTGGACGACGAAGAAAATTGTAAAACAGGTGATATTGAGGACGCAGTGTCAATAGATGATACCTCTTTTGCGTCCGAGTGTGATATTGAGGTGGCTGAGATTACCTTAGGTAGTAAAATCCTGCCATCTGTGGTACAACCACCCATTTTGGAGTTGAAACCTTTACCATCCCATTTGAAATATGCTTATCTTGAGAGGGATAGGAAACTCCCTGTTATTATATCTACATTGCTTACTGATGAGCAGGAAAAACAGCTATTACAGGTTATCAGAGATCACAAGAAAGCAATAGGCTGGACTTTGGCAGATATTCCTGGTATTAGCCCTTCATTTTGTATGCATAGAATACTTTTGGAGGAAGGTGCTAAACCTATGAGACAACCTTAGAGAAGACTGAATCCTCAACTGATGGAGGTTGTCAAGAAAGAGGTAACCAAGTTGCTACAAGCAGGCATTATATATCCCATTTCTGACAGCACTTGGGTGAGCCCTGTACGTGTGGTTCTCAAAAAATCTTGAATCACAGTGGTTAAAAACGAGAAGGAGGAGTTTATTCCTACTCGTATTCAGAATAGCTGGAGGGTTTGTATTGACTATAGGAGATTGAACCAAGTCACTCGAAAGGACCATTTTCCTTTGCCATTCATGGATCAGATGCTAGACCGTTTGGCAGGTAAGTCACAATATTGTTTTCTAGATGGATTCTCCGGGTATTTTCAAATCTGTATAGCCCCGGAGGACCAACATAAGACTACCTTCACTTGTCCTTTTGGTACATATGCTTATCGGAAAATGCCATTTGGTTTATGCAATGCTCTTGGTACATTTCAGCGATGTATGCTGAGTATTTTTACAGACTTATTGGAGCATTTTATTGAGGTTTTCATGGATGATTTTAGTGTGTATGGTTCATCTTTTGATAATTGTTTGACTAATCTTGCAAGAGTTTTGCAGAGATGTGAGGAAACTAACCTTGTTTTGAATTTTGAAAAATGTCATTTTATCGTGGAACAAGGTATAGTTTTGGTTCATGTTGTCTCCAGGAATGGTATATTTGTAGATCCTGCTAAAATTGATGTTATTTCACAATTGCCTTACCCCTTGATAACTCTCCAAATTTGCATTATTTTCTGTGTTTAGAAGATTTTGTTAGTGTATTTTTGTTCTTAATTGTTTAGAATTAGATTAGTTTAGGTTTTTCTGTTAAATCTTTAGAGTTGTAGAATTTTAGTTAAAATTACGCTTTTAGGGGTAATTTTTAGTATTTGTAAATAATTAGGATATTAATATTTTTTTTAGAGAAAATCTTTTAATAAAAATCTTTTTCTTTACTTTTCTTTTAATTTTTGAATTGCTGAAATATTTCTTTTATTTTTCTTTTGGGCATTAATTCATTTTCTTCTTATTGCAGAAAGGCCCTAAAAATTGGGTTACAGATGCAAAGATATTGGGTCGTTGGTGCACTGTACATTGAAAAGCATTTGGGTTGGATTGGGCGCTCAAATTGCTGGAAGCTACTGTTGGACGCTGCTATTGCAAGCATTGGAATGGACTGGCTGCACATTTTAATTGGAGTGCTGATTTCACAATGGATTGGCTGCTGATTAGAAGCCCACTTAATCAAAACGCTACAGCTAAACTTGAGTGAAACGACTGTGTTTTGGGAGCACTGTTGTTGCAAACGCTGGTGGGCTGAAATCCAATTAGTGATGTGGTGCGTTTTGGTGCACTGTTGCCTTAGGGGTTATTTGCTGGAGCACTTTATTTGGAGAAAGGAAAAGCAAAACCCAAAGCTAGGGCAGAGCGAGAGCTGAAGAGAGGAGCACATCACTTACCTGAGGCTCGTGCCACTCCACCGAAGTTGCACACGTGCTGAAGAAGATGATCGGTGAGGAAGAAGCTGACCAGAGCTTCCCGTTATAGAGGATCGAATGGCTGGAAATGCAAGCTCGAAGCAAATGAACAGTGGTCGCTGGATCAAGAGCAGGAAGCGTTGAAGAGAAGGTTCTTTTTTTCTTTCTTTTCTTTCTTTGTTCCAGTCTCTATAACCCTATATAAAGGGGCTTCTACCATGTAAATAGGCGCGCACACTTTTATTTTTGCTACAGTTCTCCATTCTTTAGTTTAAGGTTTTATTCGCTTTTCTTAGAGTAGAGATACTGTTCTTGATTCTGGATTTTGCTGATGAGATTCATGGAACCGTGGCAATCTGTGAGCTCCTCATTCGGTGATCTCTGGTATAGTGTTTGTAATTTTCCTTTTTCATATTAATAAAATTCGATTTCGTGTTTTCCTTTTATTCTTCTTTGTTGTGTTGAGATTGTTCTGTGATTTTGATGTCTCCAATGGTTTCATTGAAAATGAATTGGACTCTGATTCTCTGCAATTTTATGATTTCTTTTGGAATTAAATGTCTCTATAGTGAGCATTTTTCATCGAGATGTCTTCTCAAGACAGAGAAAAGTCCAATGCATAAAAATTGATTCAAATTTGTGTTTCTTGAATTTGTTTGTGAATTTTAGATTGATGAATAGGCTAATGAACCTTGATTGGAAAAATGAGTGGAAAGAGTTAATTTAAAGTTCTGAAATATGAACTAGAATACCCTGGATTGGGATTCACATTATCATGATGTCTTCTTGAGAACTCTAAGCACTCTTTTATTCATATCAATGTACATTCACCTATGAAATCAATTCTGTCTTTGCTTTTGATAGTGATAGTTGAAGTTCAGTTTGAGTTTTGATGTTCTAGTTGTTTACTTTGAGTATTTTAGAATTTATGATTTGCTTTACTTCTGTTTCAGTCTTTACATTCTTGTTGATATGATGCTTTTCAATCTTGAGTTTTAAGTTCTTTTCAATTTGGTTTTATTTCTGATTTTGTTCCAGTTTTAGTATATAGGTTTTGTTTTGGATATAAATAGGTTTAATCTCTTCATTACTTTAGCTTAGGTTTTATTTCTTTATTTTCTTCCTTCTTTTATTTTAAAACAGATTATAGTTTCGCTTTTCTTAATTTTTTAATTTCTTTGTTTTCATTTTAAATGTCCCCACCTGTTTAGTAGTAGTTAGTAAGTAAATAATTAGTAAATAAATATAAGACTTAACTCTACATTTTAAAACTTAATTTTGTTGAGTCCTAGGATTGATATTCTTGTTGCCCTATGCTACATTAGTGGGGACCAGACTTTGTTCTGATTTTAGGCGACAAAAATCAGTTTAACACCCCTCTTCTGTACGAGAGGTTCGATCTTTTCTTGGTCATGCAGGGTTTTACAGGAGGTTTATACAGGACTTTAGCATGATAGCTAATCCTCTCTCCAACTTACTTCAGAAGGATGAACCATTTGACTTTGGAGGGAAGTGCAAAACCGCTTTTGATTCCTTGAAAAGGGCACTCACTACCACTCCCATCATCCAACCACCTGATTGGACATTGCCATTCGAGTTGATGTGTGATGCATCAAACTTTGCAGTAGGAGCGGTACTTGCACAAAGAAATGGGAAGCTACCACATGTGATATATTATGCTTCCAGGACATTGGACACTGCACAGGAAAATTACACCACAACTGAGAAGGAATTACTAACTGTTGTATTTGCCTTAGATAAATTTAGATCATACATACTTGGATCCAAGTTAATTGTTTATACAGATCATGCTGCATTGAAATTCCTTCTAAAGAAAGCAGATTCCAAACCAAGGTTGATCAGATGGATGGTACTACTCCAAGAGTTTGACATTGAGATTCGGGACAGAAGTGGAGCCCATAATCTAGTAGCAGACCATCTTAGTAGGATCGAAAAAGAAGAAGATGAAATTCCTATTCAAGATGACTTTCCTGATGAAGTCTTGCTAGCATTAACTTCTGTAAAAGGTATGTATCCTGAACCTTGGTTTGCTGACATTATTAACTATTTGGCTGTTTCAGCTATTCCTCCATCTTTCTCCAAATTTGAGAAAGCCAAACTGAAAAAGTGAGGCAAAGTACTATGTAGGGGATGAACCATTCTTATGGCGCATTGGTAGTGACCAAGTTGTTAGGAGGTGTGTTCCTGACATAGAGATACCTTATGTGCTTGAATTTTGTCATTCATCACCTTTTGGAGGACACTATGACACGCAAAGGACAGGTAAGAAGGTGTTGGATTGTGGATTATATTGGCCTACCATCTTTAAAGATGCACGGAGGATATATGAAAATTGTGAGCAATGTCAGAGGGCAGTTAGATCCATCACCAAGAGGGAAGAGATGCCTCAACAACCCATGCTATATTGTGAGGTATTTGATATTTGGGGTATTGACTTCATGGGTCATTTTCCTTCTTCTTCTGGGTTTTCTTATATTTTGCTTGTTGTAGACTATGTTTCCAAATGGGTGGAAGCCATAGCTACAAGGACTAATGATGTTCGAGTTGTTATGAGTTTTGTCAGGTCTAACATTTTCTGTAGGTTTGGAATACCACGAGCCATCGTTAGTGATCAAGGGACCCACTTTTGCAATAAGCTGTTAGAGAATATGTTGAAAAAGTATGAGGTGACGCATCGCATTGCTACACCATATCACCCCCAAACTAATGGACAAGCTGAGGTCTCTAACAGAGAGATCAAGAAGATATTGCAAAAGCTAGTGAAGCCAAATAGGAAGGATTGGGCCGCAAGATTGGATGATGCACTTTGGGCACATCAAACGGCCTACAAAGCACCAATAGGTCTGTCACCTTTCAGGGTTGTATTTGGAAAGGCTTGCCATCTACCTGTGGAGATTCAACACCGAGCCTATTGGGCTGTGAAAGCTTGTAACTTGGACATGGAAGGAGCAGGGAAAGAGAGAAAGCTCCAACTACAAGAAATAGAGGAGAGTAGGCTCACAGCCTATGAAAACTCCAAGTTTTACAAAGAGAAAACTAAGAAATTCCATGATCAAAAGCTTGTGACCAAAAAGGATTTCAACATAGATCAAAAGGTGTTATTGTACAAGTCCAAGATAGGGCCTATGAGTGGTAAATTACGCTCCAAATGGGAAGGTCCATTCATTGTAACACAAGTGTTTCCTTATGGAGCAGTGGAGATCAAGGAAGAATCTTCTGATAGAATCTTCAAGGTTAATGGCTATCGTCTGCGGATGAAAATCAAGACATGCTGAACAAGATGATGGATGGAGTGAATTTGACCACTCCAACATTCCTTCCACCATGAAGGAGGTAAGTACCCTCATACTTTTTCTTTGCATTCTACATATAAGGCATACATTGAGGACAATGCATAGTTTAAGTGTGGGGGTGTGTGGGGAAACAATTAATTTTGTTCCCTATTTTGTTTGTTTTTAATAAATATTTGCATTGGATTTGAGAGTTTGAATCAGTAACTGGAATGATCATGAATTCAAGAAAAAAATGAGTCATGTTGATATGAGTGGATTGCTTTTATGATTTGTTGATTGAGTTGACTTGAGAATTTCCTAATTAAATCTTTTGTGAAAGAAATTTGAAACCATGTGAGTTTTGGGTTTAATGTTAAGGATGGACCACCATGTGCCATACCTATTTTTCTTGTGTGATTTCCCCATGTTTCGTTGATACTGTAATAGTTAGTTTGATTCTATGTTGTGCAACTGAGGTGAATATGCATGATTTGATATGATTGAGGCATTTCTTGTTTTAGCTACTTGGCCAAATAAACTTGTCCTAACATTAATCCATTGGAACCCTCTTTGAGCCTTAAGCCTATTTTTCTTGTTTCCAGTCATTGTCAAATGAGAAAAGAAGAAAAATCATATGTTCCTTACCTTAGGAAAGAAGAAGGAGTAATGGATTCTGTTAGAAGTAAAGTGAGGAATAAATGTGTGGGTGAGTACCTCACCCACAAAACAATAGAAAAAGAAAAAAGGAAGATGAAAACTTGGAGTTTTAAAAAGGAAAAAAAAAAGAAAAGAAGAAGAAAGAAAAGTAAATCTTCCTTAAAAGAGAAAGAAATATATTTGTTTTTGAAATCAAGTATCATTACTCTTTCTATATCAATTTCAAAAACTCAGAAATTCCAAGAAAATTCCCTACCTTTGCCTTGGCCTCAATAAAACCTTAAAAAGCCCTCATGATCAATAATTGCATGTTTTCTGAAGTATGTGAATGTTAGAATCTTGCTAAATATCAAGGGTGTCTACTTTCATGGGTATTTTGAGTGTAAACACAAGCCAAAAACACTTGAGAGAGTTGGGGAGAAATAGATACATTTTGACTTGAGTGTTATCTTTCATATTTGATTTTCTTGGGAATTCAAAAGGTTAACTCATGTGTGAAGAATAGAGTGATTTCATTTGCATGTCCTTGCCTAAATGATTGATCTATGTCCGGTGTTGTTCATTCTTTTGATCCAAATGCAAATATGGAATAAAATGACCCAGAACAAAGTCTTGGAATTAATTAATTTTGCCCAAGAGTGCAAAAGGATAAGTGTGGGGGTGTGATGAGTGCATATTTATGCCCACATTTATGCTTTAAATTAAATTTTTTGATGAAATTCATGTGCTTGAATGATTGATTTAAAGAGGATTTGTGATGATTTGATATATTGTGTTTGGAATTAAAAGGGACTTAAAAAGTAATTTTAATTGCATAAATTATTCTTGGAAATTCTTACGTTTATTTGTGCAGCTGAAATTATAAGTTCTATTGGTCCAAATGGCAATTCAAGGACCAAAATCAGGTTTTATTTGGAAAATAATGTACAGATGGGCCAAACAGACAAACTTTACCCTTGCACCTCCTAAAATCCCTACATACGCTCCTATTTTTGAAACAGGTCAACAACCAACCCCAAACACTAAGCCTTTTCTACTACACCTCCCTAAGCAAGCGGCGCAGGCAGAGGCATAGGAGCTCCCTTTCCCCCCAATCTGAAACCCTAATTTTGGGTGGGAAAGGGGCTAACACGTGTCAGTCCCTCATTGGGCGCAGCCTCTCTGGTCAAAACTTGTCAACAGATTTGAATCTGGTCAAGATTGGTCAAACAGGGGTTCTGTTGCAATTTTGGGAAATTCAGTTGGGGCTAAAGTGCAGATAGAGGAAATTTCAGGGCTTATGTGTAATTTTGGAAATTCAGAAAAGCTAAAAGATAAAATTCAGTTGTTGAATTAATTTAATTTGGGAATATCAACAGAAAATATCTTCCAAATAAGATAAAAGATTCTATCAACTAAATATTCAGAGTCCAAGCCCAATCAAGCCCTATATAAAGAGACCTAGGGGAGGCAGAAAAGGGACTTCACTTCATTCATTCATTCATTCACCACTTCTCTCTGTCTTATTTCGTCTTGTATTCAACTCCATTCATGGAGAGCTAAGCATCTAGGGCTATTCTATTGTAATTCCATTATGGATTCTGAGGTTAGATTGAGTTAATGCAATTGTTTATTTTGATTATTGATTTAAGTTGTTCTCTCTATATGTCTTTCATCTCTCTATCAAATTAAAAGCAAATATTTTTGCATCACAATGTGTTTGAATCTACATGCATATTGATTATATGAGTTCTAGGGTTTCTAGGTTTAATTGAGAATCTACTTTGATTTAATTTAGGAACTTTCATATGATTAAATGGTTTTTACTATCAATGGAGAATGTACTTTAATTGGTAGTAATAATTTCAACTATAATCAATTGAGAATTTACTTTGATTGATTAGTTTTTAATTTGGTTAGGCGATTTAAGAATAGACATGATTAAACACAATAGGATTTGATTGAGAATGTACTTTGGTTGAATTCATTGTGAATAATCTAGAAAGGTTTTGCATTTGATTGAGAGTTTACTTTGGTTAAGTGCATGATCGCTCTCAAATTAATTAAGAATGTACTTTAATTAATTTGAAATTTAAATAAAAATCAATTGAACAATTATCTGTGAATAACCGATGATGAATCTATCTTGGAAAAGTAGTGGAATTAGCCTATTTCATTATAATCGTTTTTAAGTTTCTTATTTGTTCTTTAAACCTTCTCTGAACATCATTTTTATTCTTGAACATTGCATTGCATTCATCAGATTCAAATATTAAAAGGCAATTCCGTATTCGTTGGGAGACGAGTCAGGGTTACTTTAACCCTATCTACTTTCTTGAATACTACTTGGCAATAATGAAGTTGCCTTGAAAAGTAGTATTAATTTGATAGCTTCAACGACAGCCTATCATACTTCAACTTCTTTCATCTAATTCATCTTAATTCCTGTCAAAACAAGGAAAACCAAGCATAAAACCCAGCCAACTCTCTTATTTCCAAAACTTAAACGTAAGCATGATTTCAAACTAGTTTCTAAGTCATAAAGGGTGTTTTTAATATTAAAATTAAGTATAAAAATAATGATTTTTTAACCGTTATCAGTTGGTTTCAAATGCAAAGACATAAAATTAAATGTGAATGCAAATTGATCAATAGTAGAGTAACACAAAGATGAACGGAGGTTGTTTATAAAATGAGATGAGTATGTTGTTAAGGTTTGATTTCACCAAGTTTACTCTCATGTATATAAGAATTCTTCTTTTTACATTAATATTAACGTCACCACTAAATTACTTAGAACCCGATCCCTCGGCGCAATAAGCCTGCCTTAATTCCTAGTTCGTGCAATTCATAGCGTTCCTAGAAAATTAAGTCTGAAGATCAAGAGCTTAAGACGACCAAGTACTCATACCCTCATCCCTGAGAAATATTACCCTTGGGAGAATTCAACAAGAACCTGAATTGTAAGGAACCTCCCGGCACTCATGCAATTCATAAATCATGCTACTAAATGAGTTAAATAAAGCAAGCATTGAAGCAGATGAATTCCCTAATAATTAATGCAAAAGCATATAAATTAAGAATCAGTTCAAATACAAAAGAGTTCACAAGGTTACATCATTCCCCAACAACAAATAGAGTTTAGTTCCCCATAGACATGGAGAAACTATATGAATAATAGAAAAGCATGAGATAGTGAAACCCTAAGAGTAGAAAAGGAAGCTCCCGCCTCTAGATCCGCCTTTGGAGAGTAAAAGAGTGTGTTGTTGTGTTGCTCCAACCAGAGATACAAAACCTAGAGCGTCTGGGTTCTTTAAATAATGTTGGAAAAGAGTATAAACAGGGCCTGGTCCAAAAGAGTCGAAACAGAGCAAAAACTGGGTCGGATCTGCGACGCACGACGCTCGGGCGCCCCATTTAGGGCGCCAGGGTAGTGGACGGTCCTCATGTAAAGCTTGAGCCTTCAATTGGTCGCCCAGACTTCGGGGGCCACCGCCCGAGCGCCCTAGGAGGGCGCCCGAGCGGTGGACGTCGATTTTCCGAGGCTCAAGCCTCGGACAGGGTGCCCAAGCTTCGTGCAGTTCCTCCTTTAGGTGCTTTTCCAGTCCTATCTGAGCTCTAACTCCTTAGCACTTCATCTCTGCTTTCCGTATTCTCTCATTACCTATCAAAACAAGGGTAGTTAGTCATAAAATCATCAAATTCAACCTCAACTCTCTTATTCACACAATTAAATGAAAAAGCATGAGTCCAAGCAAGTTTCTAAGTGGAAAAGGGTGTATTTAATATCAAAATTACATCACAAATAACGGTATTTTCAACCGTTAACACAACCCCAAACTTAGAACTTTGCTTGTCCTCAAGCAAAACAAAATGTAACTCAACTCTTCAGAACAATCACTACAACATTTGTCAAAAACTTTTCCTTCCAAGACAAGAAATTACTTTTATCAATTCAGCATAAAGATCTCAGTCAAAATGTGCAGATGCCTTAATTCAATCAAAATCAATGTGATGCTCATATACTTTCAACAAATGCTATCCTTAAGAATGATCAATCAATCAAGCAGAGATGCAATCAGAAATTCAGAGAACTACTCCTCACCAAAGAAAGTGTTTCACTCAAGCACTCAAAAGTGTATCACTCAAGCACTCAAAAGTGTATCACTCAACTCACAAGTGTATAGTGAGATCTCTCAATCACTCTGCTATCACAATGTCACACAAATTAATTTTGCCTTTCATTTAACCATAATCAAACATACTCACAAGCAGGTTTTCATCACAAGGGCTTTTCTTGGCTTGTAACTTGGCTGGGCTAAGAAGAAATATGGTTTTTCAGGAATGCAAAATCCTTGAGTTGAGAGAGATATTTATGAAATTAGCAATTACACACAGGTTCTCTTTTCAAGAAGATCTTTCCCAACCTTTTTCCCTTGCAGTGAGCTTTCTTTTCTTTCTTTTTATTTTTATTTTCATTTTTCTTTTCTTTTGATTTTTCTTTTTCTTTTTGCTCACTGCTTATTTTCCTGCAACCCCAAACTTGAACCTTTATCAATACCTCAAATATATTCTCACTTCAACTCAAGGTAAAGAATTTAAAACAGGGTTTTCAACACATGTTTAAGGCTAAAGGTTCAAAGGATGGAATAAACTGTTCTCTCTTTATTTGGAAAAGTTCATGAGTAGGCTAAAAAAATTAAGGGATAACAAAATATGGCCTTGATCATATGAAACCTGCAAGCAAGTACTTCAATGAAAAAAAATTTAGGCAAAATCATTCATGCTTCCAAAGTAATAGCAATTATTCATAACAACTCTAAAGCCCAAAACTCACACAGGTAAACTCTCAAGTCCCAAAATTCAGAAAAACACCATGCTCAGTATCTCAATCAAGTTTTACCTCAAACAGATGTTTCATACACTATGAGCCATCACCTGTATATCAGCACATCATGCATCATCTCAACATCAATCAATACACTAGAATATCACAAAGCAATACTCATCACAAAACACAGCACAGTTGAATCAAAGCAATGTGGTTCATTCAAGCAAAGTACAATAACAAAACAATTAATTAAAAAGAAAACAAATAACAAAATAATGTGGTCAGGATTTGATTTTGCTTTGCAGGAATGATAACATCTACTGATGGATGCTTCTACAACATCTACTGATGGATGTTGCTATGATGAGGATCATGAATGACAACATCTACTGATGATGCTGTTATGGAAAAGGACGATGACTAGACATCTACTGATGGATGTTAGGTGATTAGGCATCTATTGATGAATACGAGAAAGATTGGTGTCTACTGAGGGATACCAATGAAGATAAGAAATATTAGCATCTACTCATGGATGCTATGTGATTAGACATCTATTGATGGATGTTACTGACAACATCTACTGATGGATGCTATGATGATGAAGATGGTGTCAAGCTAGTGACGTTAAAGAAGCGCTTACTAGGAGGCAACCCAGCTTTCTAAACCTTTCTTTTTAATCAATTATTTTGTTATTGTACTTTGCTTGAATGAACCACACTACTTTCATTCAACTGTGCTGTGTTTTGTGATGAATATTGTTTTGCGATATTCTAGTGTATTAATTGATGTTGAGATGATGCATGATGTGCTGATATACAGGTGATGGCTCACAGTGTATGAAACAGGTGCTTGAGGTAAAACTTGATTGAGATACTGAGCAGGGTGTTTTTCTTAATTCTGGGACTTGTGAGTTTACTTGTGTGAGATTTGGGCTTCAGAGTTTTTGTGAATAATTGTTATTACTTTGGAAGCATGAATGATTTTGCCCAAATTTTCTATGATTGAACTACTTGCTTGCAGGTTTCATATGATCAAGGTCATCTTTTGTTATCCCTTATTCTTTTAGCCTGCAAATGATTTTTGTCCACTTAAAAGAAAACAAATTGTTTTAACCTTTGAACCTTGAGCCTTATGCATGTTTTGAAAACCCTTTGTGGAAATCTTTACCTTGAGTTAAGTTGAGAACATTTGTGAGGTATTGATAAAGGTTCAAGTTTGGGGTTGCTGGAAAGATTGAGAACGGAAAAGAAAAAGCATTGAGCTAAGCAGTGAATACATGAAAAGAAAAAGCAAAAGAAAAAGGAAGGTAAAAAGAAAATAAAAGAAAAGCTCAATGCAAGGGAAAGCTGGAAACAAAAAGAAAGAGAATTTGTGCTTGAATGATGAAATCATAATGTCTCTCTTAACTCAAGGATTTTGCTGACCAGAAAAACCAATTTCCTTCCTAGCCCAGCCATGTTACAAGCCATAAAAAGCCCTTGTCATGAGAACTTGCTTGTGAGTTTGTTTGAGTGTGGTTAAATGAAAGGCAAAGTGAATTTGTGTGACATTCTGATAGTAGAGTGAAAAAGACACCAACACCTCACTATACACCTTTGAGTTGAGCGATACACTTTTGAGTGCTTGAGTGATACACTTTTGAGTGCTTGAGTGAAACACTTTCCTTGGTGAGTGAAACATATTCATCTCATATTTTAAATATCATCCATTCACCCTTGTGTTTAGCCTCAACTGATCAAATTGCATTCATGTTTATTTTATTGCATTTGCGTTCAAAAACCCAAAAATATGATCTTTAGAGTCTTAACTAGTTGGGTAATCACATAACTATTTAGTGTCGTAAGTCTCTTGGGAAACAGTACTTGGTCTTACCATTTTATATTACTTGTGCGATTCGGTACACTTGTCGATCCATCAACACCTTTTTTGAATCATGGGGTTCCCAAACATGACTTCTAACACTCTACTCACACTTAAACAACAAAACCAAGTCAAAACCATTGGATTTATGCCAAAAAATTACAAATTTAGACTATGGGCACCTACGTTACCATAGCTGGCTCCTACAGTACAAGTTTTTGTACAAATCCCAGATTTTGTTTGTATAATCGTTTACCAAGCACCTGTAAACGATTACAAGTGTGTTTTTTGGTGGACAAGTTTCAGGACTTCACCTAAGTTGCACTTCTCATAAACATTGTTCCTTCCCTCCATCATGGGGTGCCCAAACATGACTTCTAACACTCTACTCACACTTAAAAACCAAAACCAAGTCAAAACCATTGGATTTAAGCCAAAAAATTACAAATGTAGAGTATGGTCACCTACGTTACCACAGTTGGCTCCTACAGTACAAGTTTCTATACAAAATCCCAAATTTTATTCGTGTAATCGTTTACCAAGCACCTGTAAATGATTACAAGTGTGTTTTTTGGTGCACAAGTTTCAGGACTTCACCTAAGTTGCACATCTCATAAAGATTGTTCCTTCCCTCCATCATGGGGTTCCCAAATATGACTTCTAACACTCTACTCACACTTAAACAACAAAAACAACTCAAAACCATTGGATTTATGCCAAAAAATTAAATATTTAGACTATGGTCACCTACGTTACCACAGTTGGCTCCTACAGTACAAGTTTCTGTAAAAATCCCAAATTTTGTTCGTGTAATCATTTACCAAGCACCTATAAATGATTACCACTGTCTTTTTTGCAGTAAAACCTTCACCACTTCTGCTAAGTTCATCATGTCACAAGCATTGTTTCATTTATCCATCACATACATGAATACTCAATGAAAGTGGCCACTTTATTCATTAACATTCCAAACAAAACCTCATTTCACAATGAAGATAACAAAGAGAATTCAATTAACATTAACAATATGTATCGCAAGCAAAGATGCATCTTTTATAACATTGAACAAAATAGGTTACATTACAAACATTTGTTCATCTATGTACAATGTTGTATTACTTTCTTTTAACAAATCTATACAAATATCACTCATATTTTATTCTAAGCAATCCAGTGTATGGAGTCCTAAGCGAAGACGGAGAACGAGAACGAAGATGGAGAATGTGAACGAAGAAGGAGAACGAAAACGAAGAGAGAGAACGTTGATTTCTAATAAAACAGGGCAAGGGATATATTTGGAATCCCAAATTTCTGAAACCCTCCTCAATTACGACGTCACATTTTAACAAAAAAATTAAAATAAAAATGGACCAATATGCTGGTGACACCTGGCGTTGGCAAAAGTGTGTTAAAGAATCGTTGTCAAAATATCGGGACCCTATGCGTAAATGGTAATGTGTGAAGGATGTGATAGAAAGGGAAATATGAATTTAATGGAGGTTGGGGCACTTAGTTTAGGTATCATTTTTGTCTAATATGTGAGAGGATCTAAGGGGTGTACCTTTTTACATGGGTCCCATTAGGATTTAATATTTTGAATACTCACTTTAGACTTGGGTGGCGTGAGCCACTTGGTTGCAGAGAAGGAACTTTGTTCGTTGGATAGTGGTAATTTATTTTATTAGTAATGGTAGTAAGGAGTGAGTTCCACTTTAATTGAAGGAGAAATTATAAAATTAAAGGAGAGTATTAGGTTTGGCTTTGCTTATTGACTCGTAGTGATAGGGGTGTATTTGGTTGTTTTTATATTGATATTGTGGACAAGTAAAAGATAGTCGCGCGAGTAGATGGTCTTTGAAGGTTGCTATTTCGGATAATTGTTGTTAAGCTTATTATTTTAATTGAACAATTTTTGTGAGTTTTAGAACTTTGATATGGTGGATAAATGTGTATGATGAGACTATTTATGAAAGGTAAAGAGATTTGTGTTAAAAATCTTGTGAATGGTGAGAAATGCATATTATTGAAACTATGTATGTAATGCGTTGAGAATTATGGGTAAACATGATGAGTGGTTGTGTAATACATGTCATTGAGAATGTGTATTGATCTGTGATTGTGAGTTAACGCATATTATTGAGATTAAAGGTGGATTGTAATGAGATTGTGGTATAAGTCTTGTGATGTGAATATGAAACTATGTTATTTCTTGTACTGTGGTCGGTCATGGATGAACTTTTCGTACTGAGCTACGGTGATATGTGTTGGACTCTCGTTTAGAGATAGTGATTCGAGTGTCACTTTCCTCTGCGGAGGGATGTGGATGTCTCGCCCAAAATGACTTCGGCTCGTGTGAGTATAGTGCTTGGTGGGTGTGCCTAATCGAAGTTTTTACTCGTAATTCCTTGAGAAGTCGTGGAGATAGGTCGGAAGTTGTGATGGAACACAACTCGAATTGCCCTATTTTGTGGAACAGGTTATGACGACATAGTAGAAGGAAACGACATTGGGTCATGAATGGATTGATAGTGATGATAATGATTGTGTTGGAATATGTTGTATGGTTATATACTCTGTAGTTAATATGTTTATTGTATATTGGGTGTTATGATATTTCTGGTCGCTCACCCTGGCATGTTGTGGTTGTGGTTTTCACCTATGATGATCGTACTTGTACGGGAGTAGATGATCTAGGAGATAAGACTGGATCGAAGTAGCTGACGCGAGAGTTGGGATCTTTTATTTCGAGAACCATTATTTCTTCTATTTAAAAGCTTTTCAGACTTTGTATTTTTATTGTAAAAGAGATCACTTGAGAGTTTCGTTTTAAACACACAATGTTTATAATTATGTTTTGCTTCTGCATGTTTAAGTTGAATAAAGTTTGACTATCTTGAATGAATGTTTTATAGAAAAGTTTTGAAAAAATTACACCATTGACATCTCGAAAATCGGGGTGTTACACTACATATTATGATAGGTAAATCCAGCTACATCACAATATATTTGCTATATTATGACTGATAAGTGAAAATTTGTCATAATACGCTGGACCTATTATGATAGGTGACAAAAAGTAAGTCATAATATGTTGAACCTATTATGACGTAACTTTCTACTATGTCATAAAATGCGCAGACCTATTATGATGCCCAAAACTATGATGTCAGGTTACCTATCAGAATAAGTTATTTTTTACCTATCATAAAAAGCAATTTTTCCACTAGTGCGCACACGTTCTCCAAGAATCAAGACGCTAGAGATTTGAAGATTTTGAAGGATTCTTGAAGGATAGCATTGAACGTTTGTTGGTTGATCAATCTCTACACAATTAAGGTGTATTCTTTACTGATCATAATTTGTTTTGAAATCAAGAGATTGTTGTTTCCCTGTGCGTGTTGCCAGGAAGAAGAACGTGAGGTTCTTGGTACTTTGAGAAGGGTCTCAAAGGGTTACTATAATGAAGAGGATTGTTCTTCTATAGGGTGTGTTTTGTGCTATATTAGATTGGTGAGTTAAAGAGGAGATTTACATTTTGACAGTGGGTCTCTGTAAAGCCTTGTTGTAAAAACTCAAATCTTTATAGTGGAAAGTCTTTCAATCTAAGCTGATTGAAAGAGACTGGATGTAGGTATTGAGGCCGAACCAGAATAAAAAGATTGTGTTTGTTTTCTGTCCTTAATCTCTTTACTGCATTACTTTCATAATTGTATTGTGCACTTTAAAGATCATCTAAAGTTTCCAAAAAGATTTAAAAAGAAAGCGTTTTTATTGATTACCAATTCACCCCCCTATTGGTAAGAGAAACGAACCATAACTTTTCTTACAATAATTCTAGAAAACATTTAATCATCAAACACCAATTACCAAATAATAATTGTCTAAGTTTCATAACCACATTATTTTTTAATTACCACATTTTCCTAGGGTCTTACACAAGACACTCATGGCTTTAATGATATCAACCAATATCATGTATTTGGTTTGTGTAATGAAATTATTCAAAGTTTTGTAGTTTATAAAATATATAAGATTGAACAATAAGGTGTAAGTGTAAGATGCATCTCAAAGAAATATTAGACATATATACAACTTAAACAAAATACTAATAAAGAGGGATAAAAAAATTTATCCGAAAAGCACATATGGTTTACTAAGAAGTGTTGGATAGACAAAATAGAATCTATACAAGTTTGATGAAAAAATATGCAAAGATAAAAAGAAACAAATGAAGTTTGATGAAACATTAGATGGAAGCGATAAAGATAAGATGACTTCAAATAAATTAGCAATATTAAAATGTGAATCACAACACATATTTTATAAAATGTTTATCCTAATGAAATCTTATATTTTCGATTATAACCATTGGAAACTAAAAATAACAAAAAATTAAACAATTGATAGATAGTGAAATAATTTTAAAAAATGAATGAGATCATTGAAGTTCAACTTCATTAAATGTAGTAACATGTAATTACTATTCATTTTTATTTAATCAAAATTATGTTATAATCAACCCACGAAGCTAGTAAAGACTTGATCTACTAAGCTAAACAATCTAGGTTTATTTATTTATTGTCAACACCTTTAATTAGTGTACCTAATGTACTTGATTTAAAAAAAATGGTTTCAATGATAATCAATCCTTTTTATCCTATTCAATGACAAAATTAATTGATTGTTTTCTTTAGTTATTAACTTAAAAAATAATTTATTAATTACAATTAAAATTACAAAATCATATAATTGATTATAGCATAAGGATTAAGTATAAAAGAAGAACAATAATAAATGCTCATTAATTTAAAAATACAAACTTGATAACTACATTGAATAAATTTAATACTATTAAACCTAACGAGAGATAAACTTAACTATTCATAGTCACGAGGGAAGAATCCTCAAAAGAATAAAAACCTTCTCAAGTTTAAAAATTTGTATGTGTTTAAGTGTGTGAAAATGGGTTTCAAAATTTGGTTCTTTTTTTTATCGGCATTGAGCCTTTATAATATAATGACCTTTAATAAATGCACTTATGCTATAATAAAAATGAATCACTATAATATAAATTGGTTTATTCTCCTCTCAACTTTGCCTTAAGTTGCCCTAAAAAATTGGTTGCTTAAGTGCTCATGTAATAATTTTTATCTAGAGGTAGGCTTAAACCATCTAATATTGGATAACCTAAGTTCAACAACAAACTCTATTTTCTCAATTGTATGATGTTCTTGAAAGTTCCTTACTCTCTTTAAAATTTAATCATTCAATCAATACCTTCAAAAACTAAAAAAAAATGAGAAAGATCAACAAGTGTAAGAGGAAATAAGGATTAAATTTAAACTTAAATAACACTTCATTCAATACTAAATAAAAATGAGCACAATTAAAGTTAAAAAGCATTAGAGAGCTCAAATTATTGCTACTAAGTTTATGACAGTTTAAGAATAAGTTTGATTTTAGATTTCAAAAGTTCAAATCAAAATCACTCAATAGAACAAAAATAAAAGGTTAGGATTTTTTCCTTGCATTCTATGTTTTTAAAGTTTTGACACTAAAGGGAGGTTTTAAAGGAGAGACAATAAGGAAAAAGTTTGAATAATAGTGTTTGGATTAATACATCACACTTAACAATATTACATATTACCATTTGAGATAAGATGGAAGAAAATATCTCATGTATGGATGCTTAAGCAAATTGTTGGTTGAAAGATAACTATTAAGTCTATGTAGGATTCTATTTCATGTGATTAGAGAATTTTGAACCTTCGAAGCTAGTGTAGTTAACATGAGTTTCTTGTGATTGTTATGTTTTGAGTTGATTCACAATTCATTGTGTAGTGTGTGCTTTGCCATTGTGAAGAATTTTCGTATATTTCAATTAAATTTTTTGTTGTGATTTAGATATAAGTGTGAATTAGATTCACTTATTTGAAGTATCATGTGCTTTAAAAGTATTAGATTAATCCAATTGTGAAGTGATGCAAAACAAAGAGAATTGAAGCAATTATTTGTTTATCATGTGAATTTTTATGTAGTTCAAGACTTTGTTTTGATGGCACAATCTTGTTAGGTGGAACATGGTTGTGTTGGATAACCACAACAATATTGGGTTAACATCGTGTGTTGGGTTTCACCTAGGCCATTGCAATGTCATATGATAATAATTACTGGTAACATGGTGGGTATTGGGTATTGAACTCCCTTCCTATGTGGAGAAAAGACTTAAAAGTTGAGAAGTTGTGTCTCACTTAACCTAGTGGAGAGGGAGGTAGAAAGTAAGTGCGAGACAAAAAAAGTAGAGTCAAAATCTATTTAGAACCCTAGCACATTGAGAGAAGAAAAAATCGGTTCATGTTTTTCACTAAGTTGCCACTATAAAATTGACATTATGGATTTTTTCACTGTTGGACTGTGCTTAAAATTTGATAGTAGGTTCAGAACATTCTGTTCTCCATTATGACCGTTCAAATCGTTGATATGGGGTCTAAGTTGGGAGAAATTTAGTTCGCACTACAATTGTGTACTTCAATTTTCTTTATTTTCCTTGTTATCTATTTGCAAGCTTGTTGATTTGTTGTTTGGCTGGGTGTTAGCACTACTTTGTCCAGTTGATTAAGACTCATTTGTACTCTCTGTTGATCATAGTGAAGTTATTTCTTTGGTCTATATTACTTGTTTTTTTACTCTTGCTTTAAGGGGTTTTCAACATTTGTGATTTTGGTGATTTTTTGTTGTTGTTCTTTTATAATTGCAGCTCATAGATTCTTGCAAGTTAGGAGAAATTATATCTATTTTATTATCTGAAAATTTTGTTATGTTGTTGTTTTTTCTGTCACAACGTTATATAAAATAGATTGAATTGAGTTTGAGTAAAAGGATATAATGCGTGTAAAAGTAAATGGACTAAGAAACATACATATATAAATTATATATGTAGGAAGCAAATGTTTAATATAATGTTTTGAGTTATTATAGTTATAAGCTACAAATTTGTGCTATAAATGACATGTTGACGAACTTACATGTATATTTTACTCTTAGTCAACAAATAAATCTAGCAAATGATCTATAAATATTAACTTTTACCATTTCAAAAATGCAATAAACTCATTTAGCATAATAAATTAATAATAAAAAATATTTACTACAAAAATTAAGTTATTAATAAAATTAGTATAATATGTTCTCTATTTTGCTTCTTATAATTTTTTTATGCATTAAAAATATAGTCTTTATTAAGGAGCATAAACTATTCTTTTAATAAGATAGAAAATATCATATATATATATATATATATATTTTATGAGTAAATAAGAAAAGTTCAAGTGGGAGTTGCCTCTCCACTTTCAAATACAGATCCATCATTAGAAGATAGAGGACAAACTCCTACACATTTTTTAAAAGACCATGTATGTTAATAACTTTTTGATAATAGACTATGTGTCATTATTTTATTGGTCCATATATTTGAAATGGATCAATCACAAACTACCACATAAGCGATTATAAAAAAGTTGACAAAAAAAAGTTGTTAAAAAAATATTTTCCTTATTAAAATAGTGTTACATTGGAATGTGGAGACTTTATAATTTCCGAAAACTATTTTTTTTGGAGTGTCAGGGGTCCATTTTGTTTGAAGGTAGGTGCATTCAGCAATTATCCATGGGTTACCCATACATAGCATGCCAAAAACTGAAAAGAAGTTATAAATACGCAAATCGAAATAGGAAAATGATACTCGAACAACCAAATTTGACAACATTTGAACACGGCACACGTGTCAGGCTTTGAGCGGTCCACGTTTTAGGGTGAAAAAGCTGCTGCATTCTGAGAAAAGCTGGTTGAAGTGTGACGTGGCGAGGGACGGGCACGGGCAGTTTAGGGTGAGCGTTCGAAATTTGAAATGATATGCGAACTTCGTAGAGAGAGAAGCGGGCGCGAACATTGGAGACGCTCAAACGTGACCTAGACAGAGAGACGAGAGAGTTGGAGAAAGGGTTCACAAGCGACAGAGAGAGAGACCAAGTCCGCGCCGGAGTGCCGCCGTCCACTGTTGAAGGCCGTGTCGGAGAGATCGAACGCCTCCAGCCCGTTCCGTTTGACGGCGCCGCAGCTCCGACGTCGAGCGCTCGACGCGAACACGACATCGTCTTTCCTCCGTTCCGGCCCAGCGACCTAGGGAGGCGTTGAAGGTGTCGCATCGTCCCAGGTGGTTCCGTCCCTGTCCCGGAGTGCCGCCGGAGGTTCGCCGGAGTCTCGTCGGAGTGTGGGCTGTGAGGTGGACCAAAAAGAGGGGTTTTCCGCACTGTGAGTTCCACCGACACCTTAGGCAAACCGTCTCCGTTCCAACCGCCACACGTCGTCTTCACTGAAGGTTGGTTTGTTTTTTGATTTTTCAGTGGAATGAATGTTGAATCCATGGATGATGTTGTTTTTGGATTGGATTTGGTGTTGATCAGTTTTTCATTTTTTATACAAGTGTTGTGGTTAATCTTACATTGTTGCTGTAATTCTGTTCGATTGGTAGTCATGGACCTAGTTGGCCTTGCTGTCAAAAAATGGAATTTAATAACCCACTTCATTCGGGTTTGGTAGCAGTGATGTTGGTGAACCTAGGGTCCTAGAGAATGTATATTTATGGGAGACGATTTTGTTAATAAAATGTTAAGAAATTGTTCCCAGATTACTTAGAAGTAGCCGAAATGAGGCAAAACAAACAAGCCACCCTAAAATGAGAGTGATGGACGTAGGTGGTCTTGGTGTGCAAAAAATGGAACCCAGGTACCCACTTATATTGCCTAACGTACCATTTCTGTTCCTGTAGCTTGAGTGTTTGAAAACCAGAGTGGTTTTATGTGGCACGAATTATATGAAATAATGTTAACATGAGTGTTCCCAGATTACTTAGAAGTAGATAAAATGAGGGAAAACAAACAAGCCACCCCAAAATCAGAGTGGTGGACGTAGTTGGCCGTGGTGAGCAAAAACTGTCACCCAGGTACCCACTTATTTTGCCTAAGGTACCAGTTCTGTTGCTGTAGCATGAGTGTTTGAAAATGTTGTTTTATGTGGCACGAATTATATGAATTAATTAATGACTATTATATTTTTGTTGTCTTTTTTGTTGTGTTTTAACAAATGCTGACAATGTTTGTTATGATTTCCAATTTGTTGTTTTAGTTGATTGTGTTGGTGTAATGTAATTTCATTTTTTGTGTTGGTGTAGTGTGATGGAGGAAGAACTTGGTGAACAAAGTGACAAAGGAAGTGATAGAAGGAAGAAGGTACGTAGATTGTATTTCATTTCCATACATTTGTTGTTTGACTGTATTTAATTAGTAAGCATGACTTCGTATGCAGTTAGTGTTCAGACACTACTGCAGAACCAAGATGATAGGTGTTTTGAACGAACGGTTGACTATTGAGCAGAAGGGTTACATTGAGAACAGTGTTTTTGGTTGGTTGTTATACTTGCCAAGTTGTATTAAGATAGGTCGGAATTTGTTATCTAAGTTATGTGGTCAATGGGTAGATAACATGAGTGGGTTTTATTTTGGGGGCAAAGTTATTAAGTTTACTGAATTTGATGTGTGTCTGTCGTTAGGGTTGCCTATTGTTGGTGAAGTGATAGATTTAAATAAAGTTGGGCATCGTAGTGTTTGTAGGGAGTACTTCCCTGAGGGGAAAGTGGATGTCAGCATGGTATATGACTTTTTGTTAGAGGAACATGAAAATTTTCCAATAGAACATTTTTGCAGCTTGTATATATTGGTAGGGATATCAGAGTTCTTGCTTCCGAATCGAAGTGGAGTAGTGTTTCCAATCATTTTTGACCTTGTTTGGGAGTTGGGGTGTGTGGCTAAGTACAATTGGGGCAGTTTAGTTTTTCAGTACTTTGTTGAAAGTGTGTGTAGTGCTTCAACAACAATGAAGAATGAAACAACCAAAAGCCATATTCAT
>JAHCHA010013237.1:43211-62658 GCA_027742795.1 Vigna hirtella
CGTACACCACAGTCATTTAGGGGTGCCTAATGTCCTCACATATCATTCCTTGTGTTTGTCATCAATTTTTTCAACAATTATTTCTTAATTTATTAAGAAATTCGTGCCACTGGAAGCTCAATTGCTAACGCTTATACTGCACCACCAGAACGGGTACCACAGGGTAAATAAGTGGGGACTTACATAAAACTTTTTGCACACAAAGGTCAACTGCGTACACCACAGTCATTTAGGGGTGCCTAATGTCCTGACATATCATTCCTTGTGTTTGTCATCAATTTTGGAAACAATTATTTCTTAATTTATTAAGAAATTTGTGGCAGTGGAAGCTCAATTGCAAACGCTTATACTGCATCACCAGAACGGGTACCACAGGGTAAATAAGTGGGGACTTAGATATAACTTTTTGCACAGAAAGGTCAACTGCGTACACCACATTCATTTACGGGTGCCTAATGTCGTGTCGCTCCGCTCGTTCAGCCCTTGTTGCTTCCACTCCCTCAGGACGGTCGTCCTCGGTCCTCGCTCAGGACGCTCGTCCGCACTCCTTGTTACCTCCACTTGCTCAGGACGCTCGTCCTCGCTCCGCTCGCTCAACTCTCTTTCTCTTCCCCTTCTCGTTCGGTCATCGTGCTCCTCCCTTTCAACCGTTCGGCCACTGTCCTCTACCGTACGGTCCCCTTCTCTCTCCCTCCTATATCTTCTTCTCTCGTAAACTCGCCAGGCCCTAACATTCTCCCTCATTGCTTGTGTTTGTCATTGATTTCGATACAATGATTAGTCATTTTATTAACAAAATCGTCCCACACCAACCTCAATTGGTAACGGTCCAGCTGCAGGACCACAACTGTTACCAAAGTCAAAATAAGTCGTTACTTTGGCATAATTCTTTGGACACACAGGACCAATACGTACCTGGATAAAACGTTTTGCACGTGAAAGTCAAATAACTTCAAATCACTTAATTTGAACTACCAAATATATTTCCTTCTCAAAATTTTCAAAATTCAGATTGGATGTGCAACCAATACATAAATATCAAATGTATCAACAACTGTTCAAACATCATTAATCCCCT
Source organism: Vigna hirtella (assembly GCA_027742795.1). NCBI lineage: Eukaryota > Viridiplantae > Streptophyta > Magnoliopsida > Fabales > Fabaceae > Vigna > Vigna hirtella. The sequence continues at coordinate 44,290 of JAHCHA010013237.1, forward strand.
ACATTCTACAACATGCCTAAATCTTCCAAGACTTCATTCCTCCGCACGTTGTCCACATCCAAAATCCATTGACATACATAATGCTCCCTAACTTGTTGTAGTTCTTCCTGCAAACACAATAATGCACAAAACATTAATCCAATGCAACATTTTTATCAACGATGCACAACATAGAAATATAGACAGCTTACAGTTGTGTAACTGGGCATTGTCTTTCTTTCATATTTGTCAATGCCATCCCACAACTCCATAATTTTCAAAACAATTACTCCACAATCAAAACTACATCAAAACAAGTCCAACAACGTCACTATGATATTTAACATATGAATTATACAATAAAATATTATACTTACAAAAATGAACATTACAAACATACTTGTTTGGTTGGATTGGAGTATGCAAGTGTTGTACCTCCAATGATGGTTTGTTCTCTTCCGCACAATTCAACAAATGTCCAAAAAGCAATGCAAGATTATGTGCCTGGAAACAACAAACTTCCCTTATAAATTTGGAATCACAAAGTAAACATCAATTACTATACATACAATGACATTGTCAATCTTTTGTCGTTCCTTTCTTTTGTGCCCAAAAGAGTCCAGTGCAAACATTTCCAATGATGGAATCTTCACAGCGTAGCACCACCAATGGCCGTCATGGATAATTGGGACAAACAACTACAACAAAAATAATATCACACCATCAACTACCAATAACCATAAACATACTCTCCAAATAACTTAAATGAAATGTAATTGCACTAACAAATTCGGCATTAACAATGTCATCAAATCCGATGATATTAGACTGGAAGTAGTGAGAGTAGTCATTCAATGTCCAAACTTTCCGATTACTCTTTCTCTTTCTTGACTCAATTAAAACATGGGTCTGCAAGGAACTGACACGGTTAGCTTTCATTTCTCATGTTAATAGATTATTAGGAGCATAAAACAACTAATATTTTAACCTACCGCATATAATGGACTAAAACATATCCTTTTCACTACTCCAGTACTCCTTCTTTCAAAGAACATGAACGCTGATGTGGCAAACAAAATCCCCTACAGAACCAACAACTTCTTAATACTATACAATTCAACTGACATATAAAATAAATCATAAATTCACACATCAAATTTCATTATTACCGTGTTGCCAACCTGCATCCTAGGTCCAAAAGAATAACACTCTTGGGTTCCAAATGTTTGACCGGAAATTTCAGAAACAACCCTCCAAACAAAAATATGACATAAGTCAACATGTTTCATCATCACACTATTAATAAATGGAATTTAAGAATTGTCAAAGTGTGAAATTCATTACCTCCAAGGAAGTTTAAACGGAATAACCATGTTGTACAACTGTGTTCGATTTACATTCAATAAATTATCATCCTCAGTGTCATCATGTAGTGGCACAGTGCTTACAACAGGTCCAATATCCATAACGTCCTCAACGTCATCCTTCAGTCCTTCGCAACAACCACCCACATCACTATACGTGAATGTTTGAAAACATTGCCCTTCCCCATGTGCCCCACCATGACCATGAACATCACCATCCTCTTCTTTACCATCATTCCCTTTCTCATAATCTTCCTTCCCAATACCTACCAATGTAGCCAAACTTCTTAAATCTTTATCCATTGCAACCATTTTTCTTTGGTTGTCTTCAATTTTCTTCATGACCACTTGTTCCCAACTTAACCCTAACTCATCTCCATCATCTTCCGCTATTGACCCTTCTTCCAAATGAAGGGCCGCACAAATGATTGAGTTTTGACGGTCCTCGTCCCGCAAAAACCACTCCCAACATATCTATAAACATCCTTATGTAAGTAATCATTTAATAACAAAAATACACAATTCATGTACTACATATCAAAAAAATGTCAATTAAAATAACACCTAACTTACCTCTTTCCGTTTAAACAATTCCTCTATTTTGTTACACCTTAACTTAAGCGAACGCCAATTCATTATTCGCGGGAAGACAATGTCATGTGCACCGTCCGCTAAACCCAAACGTTCAACCGCCCATAGCTAAAAAACAAATATTAACCAAAACATTAATCATATAATAAACAAATTATTCCCACAGCAAACGTAATAAAATTTTCAATTTCTTACCTGCAACACTGCAACATTCCCACTAAGACCGAGGTCCCTTATGTCACCTTGCCTTATCTTCCTTGAAGCATTTCCTAAACTATTTACCACAAATGTGTGCACAGCTTTTGCCCAATTATATTCGTACAAATTATGAATGTTATCTAATACTCTAAAAGGCATGTTACTAACTGCCTTTGAATGTCTAGGAAAGTAGAAAACAATAAAACAAACTAAAATATACAAACGACAAACACAATCAACATCCGTCTCATTATTTTGTATTAACAACTTTATCCTATGTATGACATCTTTTACAGTGAATGACTTTGACGAAAATTGATGACAAACAACAGCATCAAAGTCATCATCAAAATTTACATCTAAACCACCAACACGCAACCCTAAACCCATGCAAACATCACCTACTGTAAATGGTACCATTGTTTGCTTCAAAACAAAAGATTCGTTGCGGCTAACCCAATGTCTAACCATTTCCTTCAACAAAGGAGTGCAGAAGTCAATTGGACTGTTCATATAAACACACCACTTGAACGGAGTCATTTCGATACGTGTCCTATGACTGTCGCGTAGTATGGAATTAAGGTCTACTATCGGTTTTGTGTGACTCCATGCCCGCAACCGCAACTACAATTCATTTTCAAACAATTAAACCATCATACACTGTTTTGAAAGAAAGGTTAAACTTTTCGTATTGTTAAATATACTTACATTCTTGTAACCTTCTTCGTTATTGCAATCCATGACTACCAATCGAACAGAATTACAGCAACAATGTAAGATTAACCACAGCACTTGTATAAAAAATGAAAAACAGAACAACACCAAATCCAATCCAAAAACAACATCATCCATGGATTCAACATTCACTCCACTGAAAAATCAAAAAACAAACCAACCTTCAGTGAAGACGACGTGTGGCGGTTCGAACGGAGACGGTTTGCCTAAGGTGTCGGTGGAACTCACAGTGCGGAAAACCCCTCTTTTTGGTCCACCTCACAGCCCACACTCCGGCGAGACTCCGGCGAACCTCCGGCGGCACTCCGGGACAGGGACGGAACCACCTGGGACGATGCGACACCTTCAACGCCTCCCTAGGTCGCTGGGCCGAAACGGAGGAAAGACGATGCCGTGTTCGCGTCAAGCGCTCGACGTCGGAGCTGCGGCGCCGTCAAACGGAACGGGCTGGAGGCGTTCGATCTCTCCGACACGGCCTTCAACAGTGGACGGCGGCACTCCGGCGCGGACTCGGTCTCTCTCTGTCGCTTGTGAACCCTTTCTCCAACTCTCTCGTCTCTCTGTCTAGGTCACGTTTGAGCGTCTCCAATGTTCGCGCCCGCTTCTCTCTCTACGAAGTTCGCATATCATTTCAAATTTCGAACGCTCACCCTAAACTGCCCGTGCCCGTCCCTCGCCACGTCACACTTCAACCAGCTTTTCTCATAATGCAGCAGCTTTTTCACCCTAAAACGTGGACCGCTCAAAGCCTGACACGTGTGCCGTGTTCAAATGTTGTCAAATTTGGTTGTTCGAGTATCATTTTCCATCGAAATATTGCCGCCTAAACGATAGCATTTCAAATACTCGTCGTCTCTTTCAAATCGAAACTCCCAAATCAAAACGAGACGATTTGTTTTGCTCATTCACTGATTCACTTTGCAGTTCGATTTGCGTGTGTGAGAGAGAGCGATGAACGGGAACAAAGCTGGGGCATCTCTGGATTCCTTGATGTCTTCCTTCAACGCTCGAATAACGCAGCTTCAGGAGCTTGTCATTGCACGGAACAGTGAGTTTCCGTCGATTCCTTTCAATTTCATTTCAAACCTTCAGGTTATTACACCTATTTATGTTTCTATTAACCGAAGATTTTTGTTCGCGCATGAATTTACAGTGTACCCTGCTAGCAGTATCGCGGATCTATCGGCGGTGGATGCGGCGGTGAGCGCGATGGAGATTCAGGTGAAGGCCATCAAGGACCGGTTGCGCGAAGAGACGCAAGCCATTCCCAAAACAAAGGCACTCTCATTACACTCTTCTTTTATTGTTTCAATGAGTGTTTTTTTTATTTAATTATTTTTCTTTGAATTAGTGGCTTCTTTAACATTGTCACCTAAATTGAAATTAGAAGATTGTTTGCTTTTATAATTTTAGTTATTCTTTTAGACAAAAATTGCGTAACACTCTTAGAAATTAAATTTTCGAGTGATGTCCCTTGAATTTGTTATTTTGGCCTTATTGCAGAAACTAATTGATGCATCACTGAGACAGCAAAAGAAACTGCAGAGTATGTCTCTTCATGTTCCCTCCCAAATGGTTGATAGAGTGACAGTGTCACACTTAGAAACTAGTAGATGGTAATGTGTGTGTCTCTCTCTATATATTTATAAACTTTAATCTGTTATATACTTTGATTTAATGAAATATGAGACGATATTATCTCTGTTTGCATACACACCTAATCGTTGTTAATGCTCTTCTTCAGTTTGTTTCCTGAATTTTCTGGACAAGACTCTGGATCATTTGAGGCCTTGAAAATTGACGAGGAGCCTAACGCAGTACCTAAGGTAAGTGAGATTTTAGACTTTTAGTGCAAATATAATTTTATTTCACGCCTAATGTGGTCTCTGTCCCCATAATTTCAAGATACAAATCCCACTTATAGAGCTGATGTTGGAAAATAATGGAAAGATAGAGCTCTCCTTAATTTCAATCCCGTACCAATGTAATAAGCTCCCACTGACCGGGAGGAGGAGGCAAGGAGTATAGGAAGGAAGCTGTAGAGCGAGAGAGTTTGTTAGAAGTGAACACTTGACCCAATATACCTAACTAATATTCACGTTACTAGTTATCTCCATTGTTTTCCCTTTTCTTCTGCCATAATTAATGACTGTAGTAAGATTTTCCACATATTTGGAAAAACTTCTAGTCATCGAATATAGCTTGTATCCACTACTTTCTTTGTTTCAACATGGTGCTCCCCCTTTGGACATTTGGTTTTTCCTTTAACCATCTAAGCCTTCATTATCAATTCAGCAAGATGGTTGGGTTCATATATATAACTTCATTCTTCTTTAATGTCTTGTTTTCAAGCCATTCAAAAATATTCCTATCAAATAATCTTATTCAATGCCAAGAATCCCGCATATTGTTCAATGTAACTTTCAACAGTACTCGTTTGTGTTAATCCAATCAAGATTTGAAAAGGATTTTTTAGCATGTTGAGTTGGAACCTTCTTACCATTGCAATTTTGAAAGATTCCCATGTTGGATTTGAGTCTCCATCATTGGAACCAGTTGAACGGCTTCCTTCTAAAGCAATTATCACTGCTTGCCTTCTTTTCTCTTCTGTTACCTCTTTCAAGCGAAAATTCCGCTCCAACCTATTTGTCCAATCCTAAGCTTCTTATCCTTCATAAACAAAAATATCAAGTTTCTGATACAGTGAATGAGTGTGTGGTCGCCACCTTTCTTTTCCTTCCTCTTTGCCAATTCTTTCTTCCACCGTGGATGAAGTATCCATTGTTTTCTTGCCACATGATATTTTTTTCACAACAACTGGGAGGCCTCTTATCTAATCTTCCAATCTTTGTAAAATGTTGCTCATTCTCGACTTTCTCTGTCAAGAACATCTTGCAACATCCATTCTTGTATTCACGATACTCCTAAAAAACGCACCACACTGATAGAACTGATATTTGAAAAGAACGGAAAGATACAACTAGAATTTTATTGCTCTCCTTAATTCCAATCCCGTACGAATGTAGTAGGGGACAAAGTTAAGGAATAGAAAGAACTTGGACAAGCTCAATACAACTGAGGTTATTCGAGACAATCCTACTCTCCGCAATCCTTTTTTTTTCTGATTCCCCAAAAAAAGTCTCTCGCCCTACTCTCCTAGAACTATTTATAGTTGTCAATTACAGCTGTTCAAATACAGCTGTACTAACTATCTTATATTTTCCTTCTTTTATACACTATACTGAACCTATGACCCACATATTTATTAACTATTTGTTTCATCACTATCTATTTTCTTGATATGTGCTACAGCTTTCTTGTTTTAAATACCTGGATTAGGCTGACTTAGGCTTTCTCTAGTAGCACCAGTTCTCTTAATCCTAATCCTTCTGAAATAATTTAAATCACCAATAGTTGTTTATGTTTATAACTTTTCTATTACCTAGCATTTCATGAAATTTTGTTTTGTTTCTTTTCTTTTTTTTAATATGTTTGACTGGATCCTACTTGAGAATTTGTTGCCTTGGAATTGATAAAGCCATCCCATTTTCTTGTCATTACTAGACACACTGTATAGTTATGGTTTACATTTTCTTTGTTTTACTTTTCAGGAGAAAAAGGGTCGTGGTTCTCCACCAACGTGGTATATTACTGGAAGTGAGTTAGATTCTTTGTCATCGTAAGTAACTTTTAGACTTTCATTATTTAAATATTTTTCTGTAAATTAACAATCAGCATTCGGCTAGATCATATATATGTCATATAACACACTGATGACGTGACGATGTCGACAAAACATGCATTTGGCTCTTCATTTTATACTAAATGCAATCTAAGTGTTTTCAGCAGTTGTCATTTGAAATATCTCAACATGCCGACTTAGTTAATGACTAGACTTTTGATTCAGAAGCATGCACTTTTCTATCCATGATTTATGCCCACTTCATTAACTGACATCAGGTCTGATTTTGCAGATATATGAGAGGCAGGCTTACACTAGAGAAGGTGAATGCAGCAATCAATGATATGGTGTCTTATGCTGAAGCAAATTCTCAACTTATCGTAGCCCCAAAAAAGAAGGTTAAAACATAATTTTTTGTTTCATTGTAAAGTACATTTGCTACGGCTTACCCGTGTCTTGACAATTTTTTCTCTTTTGTTCATGAAGTTGGCGGAAAATCTTTGGGAAAAAGCCCTGGTGAGTGAAACCTTTCATTTCAATTATTTTCACAAGGAATTATTTCCCCTTAGTCATACTTTTTTAAGTTATCTATATATCAGTGTATGCAAAAGAAAAAGGTTCTCAGTTGTCTTAACAATACAGGAAATAAGAGATATTGCGACCATGGAAGGGATTAAGGGAAAACACTTTTTTCTTGAAGCTGACATAAAAGGACCATCGCTGAAACTTGACAACACTGGAAAAGCAATACTGACAGTGAGTATTCTTGTCTCAAACATGTGATTTTGGTGAAGTTGAACTATCTCTTCAATTACATTTAAATTTTTTTGGTATTTTAAATTGAATAGTCAACAATATTTAAAGTTCTAAGCTGATGTAATGTAATCATGCTGGATGACCAACCACATTGTCATTTCTGCCTTCACCCTTTCACCTTTTCATAATGTGGAATGGTTGAAGGATAATCAAAGGAGAGGCTCCCTTTCTAGCCAAGACTATACTGTAAAATAGGTATAATTAGAACTTGTTTCGTTTATGCTCGATCAATACCAACATCATTGAGGCAATGCACGAATGCTTAATATGGTCCTAATAGACAGTGGCTAAGCAAATGTTGCGAAATCTTAACGTAGTTATGCAATTATCCCCTAGGGAATGTTTCTCTACATTTTTTGACTCAATCCTATTATAAACCGGATGAGAAGATAACAGAAGAAAAGTCCTTCATGGAATATGTAGTCTGCAATTTGTCTAGATAATTTGGTTCTTGCTACCTGAAGAAATTTCACGTCTCCTCTTTGGCTTTCTTCAGGTTCTTCGTCACCTTGGTCGAATCAATGAGACTCGTATTGGACATAATCGGGTCATCATTCTACAGAAGCCCCACTAATTGCCTGGTTATCTCAGTGATTTATGTGTAAGTACAAAGTAAAAAGTTTAAAGGGTCACTTGGAATATTAATATAGTAATAGAGGCAATCAATTTCCTTCAACTTTTTATCTGTGGACGTGTATAGTTGTGAACCGTAATAAATGTATGCTAAGTTTTTGTGCATCATTGGTTTATGAACATGGGCAAAATTTTTGGGTGAATTTTGATACAACAGCATAAAGACTTAATACCTTAGTTAGCTTGTTTACTGAACAACCTAAACACCTTGTACAATTTCATCACCTCTTGTCACTTTGCATAAGGCAATAGTCGCCTATCGATCTATAATAGAAAAAGAAAGGATCTTGCCGACCTGAATAATGCATTATGCATCTGATGTGAAGCCTGTAACTAGTTGTGACACCTCTGTTCTTGAGACTAGTTCTGTTTCTATTTCCCAGAGTTTGTTTCTTGGGCTGAAGCTATTTTCACCTACATTAAATTTCAAACCATAGTTTACATCACACTCATCCAGTTTAATTTTTCCTTTTCTGTCTCTACACATTCATCATGCTCTTGCAAGATCAACACACTCCTTTCTTATAGGACCAGTGACAGCAGAACCTAGAATCTTAAAAAGTGAACCAAATGTACAAGTACAAGCAGCAACAAAGACCGAAAGTAAACAAGAAAACCAAATCAAGTTGAATGGGAAAGATAATATATTTTATCTAGCTTTTTTCTTTTAATCTACAAATAACAGTGTATTTTGTTATCATGCAAAAACAACAGAAAACGAATAAACTATACCTTTCATTTCTCCCTTGGGATTGACAAAAACACCGATAGAAGACCCAGTTAAACAAAAAATGTAAGAAACAAACCCGTATAAAAAAATTCCAATAAACATTAAAACTTAAAATAAAAAGTCATTGCAAGGGCAAATCCATAATAAGTACGTAAAAATATTCATTATATCTAAGATTTCACTACACATCATCAAATAAACGCTGTAGAAATTTATAGTTAAACGAAAACATTTACCAGCAGACAGGAACAATGCAAAGAAAAAGAATACATCATGCTGCTAAAAACTTGCAATTCCACAGCTATATGCTTAGCAGTGCAAAAGGGAAAAGATGTGAAGGCCTTGCATAGCTCCGAAAATCTGTGATGGGAACATCACAGAAATGGTGTACCAAGAAAGGTCTTCATTATTCAAAGATGAGTTAGTAGATTATAACAAACTAAAGTTATTTGCCAACCTAGAAAATCTATGCATATACCTCTGTTCATTCTAATAAATTAGAAAGGGCACTTATATGGAAATACTTTTTGGTCCAAAAAATGTGAAAAGCAATTCATGATAGTTGCTACCAATCATTTTGGACCCAATAAATATGAAACTGGTTAGTTTTGCCAAATTAAAAGAACTTGTTAAACCAATCTTCATGTGTTTATCACTCATGCTAGAGCTAAAAAAGAAGGCAAATTTCCAGGATACTGCAGTGACCAGTAACTACTAAATTTTGAACTTTTACTACATGCAGGAATGGGATGAAGCCAAGTTAGACCACACACACTATGTTTACTATGTTTGTCTGGTTTACTATGTTCATTGATTAGTTGTAGTGCTTTGGTTGTTTGGTTTTAGGGTTTTTTCCATTTTTGATGTTGTGTTTTGTATGTGTGATCTGTGTTGTTTCCGCGAATGTGGTAGTTAACATAACTGATTTTTACCCCTAATTAGCAACTAGGTTTTGGTTTGGGGTAAAGTCAGAATCTTTTTGTGGAAGAACATGATTTGTGTTTATGTGGAGGAGTTTGCTCACAAAGGTCAACCTTTTGTGCCTGCGACACCTGACCTCCAGAGAAAAGTTTTTCGTGTAGCATCCTGCACAAATGTATGTACTATTTTACATCTCCCTGTTGTGGGAGGGATAAAGTGCAACCCCCCTCATGATATTGGTCCCGTACTTGAACCTAAATGCTTTTTTTGTGTGTGTTTGCTTCCAACATCAGTTAAACAATTTCATTTGAATTAGTGGAGAGAAAGAAGCAACAAACTCACCCCATAACTTTATTCTCGAAATGATGGCAACCCCTTTAGGGACTTCCCATCCAAAGAAGTATCAACTTAACACTAAGACTAAGAAAGGGAAGTTGAATAAAGCCTTTTAAACAAAAGGATCTTTTCTTTCTAAGTCTTAGAATGTTATCTTCATTAAACACATTTACATTGTTTTGTAGGACAATAATAAAGCTTGGAAACCATAGCCAATCAGCCAAAGAAGCAAAGGAGGTAAAGAAAGGAAGCCAGCTAACACCCGCTGCCATTTACCAGCGTTCCAACTTTTAAAGCACGTTTTTAATGTTTTTCTTGTATGGAACGTGCAACTCAAGCTTGGTAGCATTTCCAGCACATTTATCTTGTCATTTTCGTAGCTTGCTAGGCACTTTAGAGTCATTTCTTCCTCTATAAAAGAGAGACTCTCGTCTTTGTAAATTCAACTTGAATGTAATAGAGAAACGTTGCTGATTTTCTTCCAGCCACTCTTACTTCGAGTTCACTTGCCTGTGCCACTTTAGCACAATCTTCCTCTAGCTTACTTCCCTCTTGGAAGGCCTCCTGAGCTGGAGAAACTTCACGCACACTTCCATACTTCACAAAACATTTCACCTAACACCTTGAGTGCACCAGATCATCCATCAACTTCTCCTAATCCGTTGCATCATTCTGAGTCGAGGAGAGTTCTGCTGTGACCAGAGGAGCTGCTTCCATCACGAAATCTTTTTTGGTTTCCATGTAAAAGGTTAAACAGGAAAAACTTTTGAACTTTGAAGAATAAGACCATACTAAGCATTGACCAGGAGTCCACACTGAAATGCTACGATAATGAATACAAATGTCCCTTCAAATAATCAGAGGCAACTTATATCACACAAGAATTCCATTAACAAGGCTTTGTTTCCTTAACTCTCCATGTGATGAAGCAGTAGAACAACAGGCTTTGTAGTCAAAGTCATTCACAAACCACAGAACTAAATCACCCCTCCCTTTTTCCCATCCCTCAATTTACAAAACAACAGCACAATATATAAAAGTGAAGATCAATAAATCCTTCAAATTGTGCCATTTTGATGTGAGTTTAGATCATATTCATATCAATATATGAAAGTGGAAGTTAGAAGTCCCATCATTGGAGCTATTAAAACTAGAGTAATCCATTCTCTTTCCAACAATGGAAGGAGAGGGCTTTCTATGGAGATCAGAGGATGAAGTTAGCGAATCTTGATTACGCATGTTAGGGGAAGAAACTTAAGAAGCTTCTTCTTGGTAGTGCTGGGAGCCTTGGTTGGCGTCATGGTCGTGTCCCTCGCTTCTTTGCAAACCTTGTCCAATATGATCAAGAAATCATGCATGATTAGGAACAAATGAAAAACTTCATCCTTCCCGACATTGCCGTGAAAGTAATCAACAATGCTCTTCACCAGTGCCATTATCCTCTTCTCCTCCTCCACCATCCACATCACCTCCTTCCTCATGTTTACAATGAACTGCTCCATGCTTTGCTTTAACTTGCTCTCTTCGACGATGTTCTTCATGTACGTGTCAAGAAAATACCGCGTCTTCATATTAATGTCGTAGAAGCATAGAATGGCACCACAGGTGTCGTTGGGGGCCAAACCCTCGATGACAACTACTCCCTCGGGAAGTCGCTAAACATAGTGAAGTGACTTGATAACTTTTGCATGAACCAGTGTGAGATGCGTTTGTAGTTGTATTTATGGACAAAGGTTATGTGAAAGCCTCTAAGGTAAAGCAGCTTTGCTAGTTTGAACAATGGGGTCACATGGCTTTGTGATGGATATGGAGTAACCAGAATGTGAGGCTTTCTATATGCAATGTAACTCGTCTTTGTTGTTTCCGAATGGTCAATCTGAAATGTATTATTGGTTACTGAGAATGCATTTCGGCTAAACAATTCGGAATGCTCACCCGAATAATACATTTTGGATTGACCATTTAGGAATAGTTTCTTACACATACTCTCCAAAATTCGGTAAATGCATAATGGATTACCCATTCCAAAACTTAATGCAGTAATGAAGGCAGGAAGAAGAATAAAAGGTTTTTGTTTTATTTCTTCTTTTTCTAATATAATTTTGTAAGGGTAAAAGAGGAAGTCTCAAATTTAAGGTTTCAAATGGAAAAAAAAAATGAGGGTTCAGAAAGAAATGACCTTTATGGAGTGGCATTGGTGGTAAACAAATGTTTCTTGGAGCCTCTCACACATAAGTGGAGGTGAGGAGGGTCCGTCGCTCAATACAAGATTATACTTTACAATAAAGGTTAAAATTGTCATTTTTTCATGTCTAATGGGGTGTAGAAAAAAACACGAGGGTACAAAAATATCTATACTTGAGGGTATCGGATAAAATCTCTGATGGATACTTGGTACTCGCAGGTGTTTATTACCCCCGAGTAGTGAATATTTTAATATTCGCTTATAAACAGGTCGCGTACGAGTATTATATTATCTAAATCACGAGTATAAGCTATTTACAAAAAAAAATTGTATTTTGTTAAATTAAATTTAATTAAAATTACGATTAATTTATATTTTATCAAGTTAAAGTTAATTAAAATTAAATTTTAATTTATATTATATTTTATATATTTTTTTGAAATTTTATTTTAAAAATTTATAAAATATTTTTTTAATATTCATGGTTATCCATGAGTACTTGCGAATTTTAAAATATCTGTATGTATTTTTTAACAGATATTCGTGGATAGCGGGTAAATTTTTGTTATTGTGGGTTAGGTAATGGGTATGCATTATTTGTGTACGACCCGATTTCGTTGTCATCCCTACTTCCTTCAGTTCCAAATTTTTTGTTAATGCCAAAACTACCCTACTAATAAGGGTAAATTTTTGTTTCTGTCTCCTATAATTATCCCACCCATTTACTTCTACTTTCACATTTCTTTAGACCTAATGTCTCACTTCTTAGTTTACTCTTCACTCGTGCACAACAACTTTGTTGCTCTTGTAGATTCTGTCTCTGGATTCTTTTGTGGATTGCCACATCAACGTTGTTCATCCACACAACACCAGACATTCATCCACTCCAAGGTACATATTTCTTTGGATATATTCGTTTACATTTCATTTAAAATGATTAATATGGTGCATATGAACATAGAAATTGGAGATATGGTTATGGATTTGGAGAAATACAATTCATTAGATTTTGAAATATGGTTATAGGTTTCATTGAATTTTGAAAATCGGTTAAAGTTTTATCAGATTTGGATTGTGAACAGGATTTTGAAACGAATTAAAAATGCGCTTAAGAGCTTCATTGGATTCCTAAATCCTATTAAGGACTTTGCCAAATTTCAAAATCTGGTTAAGGGCATCCCAGAATTTCAAAATCCAGTAAAGCTCAAAATCAAATTTTAAAATACAGTAAATTCCTATATATATATATATATTATTTTTTATTTTTTGTGTTATAATTTTCTTTATTTACTCTTTATTTTTTATCCTTATTTATTTTAAAATTTGATGAATTTGTTTCGTTATAAAAATGACAAGAATGTGATGCACATAAAATATCTGGTTGATAGTTATTCACAAGGTGAAGACAAAAAGAGATCTACAACATCAGCTCGTAGAAGGGGTCGTCTTGAAGAAGTTATGACACTGTAATCTTGATCTTCATAAGGAGCACAAGGATATTATTGAGAAATAACATGATGTTGTTGAGCAACTCGAGGATGTAGTTCAAGAACAACATGAAATAGACACATTGAGTGTTAGGGAGGCACATTTCTAGCTTACTTGAGGCTAAGGAACATTTGGATTGCTTGACATATGATAAGGTGATTTGGACCTCATATGAATCACATTGCATTAGTTGTCTGCATTTGACCATTAATATGTTTTATGGCTAGATCAAATTCAATGTGATTCTACACTTTGGACATGAGCAGCCGATCCCACAGTTACCAAACGTGACTCAAAAGGCTAACATATGAATCATTTATGAATATTGGTTGCGCTTTGCCGAGCATGTGTATGTGATTGTCACACCGACATCATCTCGACCTGCATACGTTGAGGGATATCTTGAATGGTTCAAAAGGGTATCCCATCCTTATGTTATAACTACTGTGTAGGCACTGACCCAGTCTTTACCTCGACTTCGACGACACGTCTTATATGAGATTCCAGTTCGCAGAAGATCGGAGTCAGAATCTGGTTTGTTGGTATGTAACCGTGCAATATTTATATGTTTATGCTATTAAAGGATGTTAATTAATGTTTTGCTACTGTCATTGTAGGGATTCATCTAACACATGATGAGAATCTTACATACGATGATTGATTATCGTTGTGTCAGCAAGGGCAATATAACTTTCGGACCGTAATAAAGAGGCATTATAGATAGCTCATGTGACTTCTGAAGAACATGCATCCACCAGTAGAGGAGGTTCACATGTACACGACAAATATTCATCATCATCTGGCTAACAACGCCTTTTATTATGTATTTGCTTGTTTATAACTTTTATGTAATATTTGGAACGTTAAAACTTTGTTTTTATATAATTAAACAACTTGTCAATTTTTACATACTTAGTATATTAATGGAGATGATGTGAGTTTTTATATGCATGAGTGCTACGCTTGCCAAAGAATCAACAACTTTGTATTTATATAATTAATCAAATTTGTATTTTCATTTATTTGTTCACATAACACAAATATCAGTTCTAATGCAAACTGGGATTTCAACATCTAGCATTCAATATCAGACTAGAAAAAACCCAACATAAAAAATGATCGTTGACATTTTTGTAAATAAAATGACCAATTAGAGGTTGACCATTGGCTAGGACGAAGTCACAAACCCATTCGAAGTCGGCTTTCACGGCCTACAGACATCTAATATGATTCTGCACTCTTGTTAAGCTCGAGCTTCATAAATAAAATGACCATTTACTTTGCCTCTTGTTTCTTGTATGTAGCATTGATTATATTTTGTCTTCATTATTTTTTTTTTATTTTAGACAATTGTTTAGTGTGTTTTTTGGAATTTTATTTTTGTATTAAATTTTTAAAATATTTATTGTATGAAATGATAGTTAAATATTGATTAACCTTTCAATCATTTGTATTAAATCTCGAATTGTTTGATTGGACAGTTTGGAAAATTTATTTTTCATAATTTGTTATAACATGTACATTGAAGTTTATGGATAAATTTAAAAAAGTTTCAGTTGAGATTATTTGCTATTGTTCTCTGGATACATACTTGAATGTGGTCATGAGTGATTACTTTCATTTTGGAAGAACTCATTTATATGATTATCTTAAGAACGATTTAGAAAAAGAGTTGTATCTAGAATGCCTTAACTTTACACGAATGCAACAACTTTGAAATTGTTTAGTTTAAAAAGAAGGAATGAATGGACCGATAAAAGTTTCACATAATTTTTGAAGTTGTTGAAGGAGATGTTTCCAGAAAATAACAAGTTACCTATCCGTAATTACGATGCGAAGAAAATTGTATGTCCATTGGGTTTGGAATACTAAAAGATACATGCATGCCCCAATGATTGTGTATTATACAAAGATGAATTTGCTTGACAGAAGTCGTGTCCAAAATGTGATTTGGAACCCAGTTGATGAAGATAAAGATGGTCCACCTGCTAAGGTGGTGTGGAATTTGACTATGATACTTAGGTTGAAATGATTGTTTTCCATTAAAGAAGATGTGAAGAACTTGAAATGACATGTTAAGGGAAGAAAATGTGATAATCTTCTTCAACACGCAGTTGATTCCCCACAATGGAAGAAGATTGATGAAACATTTCTAGAATTTGATGTAAAGCCAAGAAACTTAATACTTGGAGTTGCTACAGATGGTATGAATCCTAATGAGAACCTAAGTAGCATTGTGAAGTACAAAATAACTAAGGAGGAGTGGACACAATTTTTTTCATCTAAATAATCTAGGGACTGAAATGTTTGTTTCTTAAATTTTTGTTATAGTCACACAAGGAATTCATTTGTGATTTACATTTATAAATTTATATGCTGTGACAAGAAAAAAAGGATAGCATCCCAACAAAGCCATAGGCTTGATGCACCACACATACTCTCTCGATGTGTCTATGCATTATTGGAGAGACAGATGAAAAAGTCTCGTGCAGAGGCTTTAGAACTTGAGTCCCCTAACCTAGTACCTGCACCAGCTAGGTACGAGATCTGGAACACTGCTCGAACTAAGTCTGATGGGAACATGACATCACAATCAGCCCAATTGATATTTCAAAAAAGAATTGTAAGTACAAACTCTAAACCCAAAACCATAGTTAATATGAAGTGTTTTATGTAACAAACTTGATTATGTGGTGCAGGATGAGTTAGTTCAACATCAAACTTAGGGTTCCTTTGTTGGCCAAGGTAGGGACGATATACTCACAACGACCATTGGAAAGCCAGAGCACCCACATCGTGTGTGTGTGAAGAGTCAATATTTTCTTGACTTCGCTTAGCTTATTGTACTAGATTTAATTAGGGAATTGTGCTTGAATGTCCATTATTTCCCATTTTTGCTAATTATGCTTAATTTGACCAGAAATTCTTATTTTAATTAATTTGAATTATCTGAGGCTAATTATTTTCATTATTAATTGCATGGAAATATTTGGAATATTATTTTGGGACATAAAGGGTAGGCCACGTCATTTGCCACATCATTTTCGTCCATCCATATCACCATTATAGTTTAAATTAAATTGTAATTTTGTTTTTAGGTTTTTTGGGCAGATTTAGGTTTTGTGCCATTTTTGGCCATTTAGGGTTAGGCCCATTTTAGAATTCTGACGTAGGTAGTTATGCAAAGGGGGCGGGGGGGAACCCACTCACTCTCCCTCATTTCTACACTTGGACGTTTTTTGGTTGTGGAGAGCTCCTTTCTAGGATTTTCGTTTTCTCTCTTTTCTTAGCTTTATCTTGTCATGAACTCATTTTAAGATTAATTAAATTCGTTCTAGCACTTTAATTAGTTCTTCCATTGTTGGTTCTGTTTTTAATTTCGCATTTCAATTCTAGTTTAATTCCTAGTTTCAATTTCCCATTGAAGTGCGTTTTGTGTTCCGTTTATTGTGGTTAAAATGCATTTTCCAGCATTGTTTCTATCCAAATTGTGTTTTGTATTTTCATTTTAGTATTAGGGTTTCGTTTTCTGCATTGGGTCTTTGTCCTTGAATTGGGTTTTCGTTTTCTGCATAAATTAGGTGTCCATTTGTGTCCAATTCTGTTTTGCAGTGTTTAATAATGGATTTCATTGCGTTTTGGTGTTTTAGTTCGTTCAAAATGATAGGTTAGATCTGTTTGGGTTGGTATTAGTGAGGTTGCAATGGTTCCATGAGGTTTCTAAGTTGTTGATGTAAATGCCTTGCTTTGCACCATGTTGAATCAGTTTTGCACTTGCAATTAGAACACACTTGGTGGTCTATTGGGTTTAGTTCTTGCTTAGTTAATTAATGCATAATGTGCAGAACCAATTAATCATGTGCAATTCGTTTGCTTAATTCGAATTTAAGACAACCCAGTTAATCTTCGCTTAGTGGTTGATTGGTGTTGGAATAAGGTAAGTGCATTGTTTAATTTATTGTTAATCAATGATTGAAAGCATTGTAACTGAGCTAAACACCAACCTGTCTTTGAATTTCATGTTTTGGTTTGTTAATTCTAGTCACTAAATTGTCCACATAACCTTCCCCACTACGTATTTGATCCATTACTTGAACCACATTTGGTCCTTGAGAGATGACCTAGGGGTCAATTCTCCTAGTATACTGCACTTTAATAGCAAATTAATTTGATTCTGGTATGACCTCGATCAGTGTGGCATTGGAGGTGCAATTAATCTTCGAGACTACTTTGACCATCTACAAAGAAGTATGAGTCTGTGAGTCAGTTGGCGTTGAGGAAGATGTAGCTCCAAATTAAGGAAAGACTCAACTGATGCATGACTGTTATGGACCAACACTTCATGGAACGCCTACAACAACAACAAGAAATACAAAAGGGCACTTGAAGAAAAGATTCAATCGATGACCCAACAAAACAAGGATTTACTCACTGAAGCTCCAACAAGACGTCGTGTGAGAACAAAAGGCTCATGCTCTACTGTAGATCATGTCAGAAGCGGCTGCAGCGGAATGGTTAGCGTGGGATAACAAACCAAGAGGGTTTTTAATACAAAAGTGTGCCTTTTAATTTCTACTCAATTAAACTTACTTAACAATTAATAAAGACAAATAAAGCAAGATTAAGGTTGAGAGAAATTTGCACAGATGATTTTATCCTGGTTCGGATCTTACCAATCCTACGTCCAGTCGTTTATCTCAAACAAGATAAA
>JAHCHA010013237.1:79072-128399 GCA_027742795.1 Vigna hirtella
CTTCCATATACTGCTGTCAAATTATTTCTGCATTCAACTTTGATGCAACATAGTTTTTTATCACTCACGGGTTGTGTGCCTTTTTGTATGCTGAAACATCATCCTTTGGTGGAGTTTTAACATCCAGTTGGGCCTTATCAAAGGGGTAGCATCTTAAGGAGTGGAGGTCTTGCTAACATTGTTTCAAGTGGACTTCAAGAGGATTGTACATTGGTTGTCCAGCATTTCTTTGCAGTAGAAAAACACCATTCTAAAGTTCCATTTCAGCTGATTTACTTTGCCTTGCAGCCACACTTGGCTTTGTTTAAATAATTCTACATTTCATTGTATATTTGGCTTTCTATCACGGAACCTTTGTAGTAAATTCTTCTTTGCTTTTGCAACTTGAGTTACTTGGGAAAATGCTTATCAAGCAATTCCAAGTACTTCATTAAACATTGTAGTAGTCTAGTTGCGCATCTTAGTGTGGAAGTGTGTCAAGTGGCTCCAAGTGTCATTTGCACTTTCACTTAGGGCCGTTTTTCTTTTTTCATTCATTTCATATTTTCTTTCTTTTGCTTGTTGAATATTTGTGTTCTACGTCTCCGTGATAGCTAGGTGCGCTACCATATAGACAAACCTTCGTTTGGTTTATTAGGGGCATAACATCGTTACATTCCAAAAAGGTTTTGAAAGACTTCTATATAGAAACTTGGGTAAGAAACGTCAAGAGACACTCTGGCTAAGGAAGGACAAGGTTTCTAAGCTTGTCCATTGTGACTCACCTCTCCTTCCTGGGAGCTATTCGGTTTCTTCACCTTTAGAATCTCTATAGAAGTCATTCACCAAATACAAGCAAATCCTCTTTTCCAAAAGTTTTGATTCATACTTGTGCAAAGCTTTCAAAAGAGAACTCAAGAGTGCTCCAAATGCTGTTTATGCACGAACCAATCGGTTAAAATGAATGAAAATAATACATAAAGCCATTAATAAACAGACAATTATGTCAAGTGGAAGGAACATTACCTTTGGTGGTCACCGAAAGCTTTATTGAAGATGTTCGACAGTACAACCGAGGCAGTAGAGTGCTTATTGCCTCGGTTATTTGAAGAACCGAGGTAGTAGCCCTTTTGTAGGTTAAAATTTCAGAAAGTAAAAACATAACGCTTGTTCTTCTTCTTCCTTGCATCTCTTCTCCGCTACGCTGCTGCCTCCAACGAAGTTTCTACACCACTGCTCTCTCTGACGCTCCTCCCTCTGCCGTTGCCTCCAACGACTCCATTACAATGCCTCCATTTCTGTCACGCTCAGGGCTGTGCATCTTGCTACCCCCGTTTCGTGTTGTCGTGCGTTCTTGTTCATTATTGCATTCTTGTTCATTATTGTGAGATTGATATATTGGTGATAGGATTATCAATTTTATTGTTATTTAGTGATTAAGATGAATATGTGTTTGATAATTATTGTTGTGAGATTGATATATTGGTAATAGGATTATCAATTTTATTATTATTTGGTGATTAATATGAATGTGTTTGATAATTATTGTTGTGAGATTGATATATTGGTTATAGGACTAGCAATTTTATTGTCATTTGATGATTAGATTGATATAATGGTCATATAGATTGCAATTTTAGTATTATTTGGTGCTTAACTAGTGCAAAAATCACATTTTACAAAAATGACTTATTATGACATACAAACTTGGGACATAGTTCTGGGCATTATAGTAGGTCTGCGCATTTTATGACGTAGCAAAAAAGTACGTTATAATAGATCCAACATATTATGACGTAGTTCTTTTTACCTATCATAATATCAGAATTAACATATTATAACATACATTATCATGTACGTCATAAAAGGTTGTCTTTTTTAAAAAAAAAAAATCATGCTTACATTTTGACATTTAATCAAATTTCTTGGTACTATCTTTTTATCTAATCAATTTATAATCAATATAACCTGTATTATAATCAATTTATAATCAATAAACAAAATGGAATTCATTTCATACATTAAAATGTCTAACAATATTTAATATATTATTTGTACATAAATAAAAGCAAACCTCTTCAAA
This sequence comes from Vigna hirtella, assembly GCA_027742795.1. NCBI lineage: Eukaryota > Viridiplantae > Streptophyta > Magnoliopsida > Fabales > Fabaceae > Vigna > Vigna hirtella. The sequence continues at coordinate 81,135 of JAHCHA010013237.1, forward strand.
CAGATCAAGTGGGCTCCAAAGAACTATTTGTACAAATCATCTCCCCTCCTCTCTAAATTCCTCAGATATCAAAAATGCAGACTAGTGGGTCTTATTCCAAGTCTTCAACCTTCTTATATGAGAATCTCAGGTTACAATTTAAACTACATAACATGCATTTCCAACATGACATGCATTTCCAACATGACATTTGTTTTACTTGCAGAGATATTTCCACCAAACTGAAACCGAAGCAAGTAACATAACCTCTAGTGACATTTCCAGCTCTTTCACATCATTTTCATCTAAACGAACTGTTGCTAAACTTGCTCTACTAGCTCTACATATCTTTGATCCAATGGTAGGTGAGGCAGCAAAACCAATATTGGTGATGATGAACCCCCATTTTTTGACAGGTATAGGTCAGCCATATCATCATCATCATCCAACAATTGTTCAAGCTCGTCTCTAACGTGTACCAAAATAACAAAAACTAGGGATGGAAGAAGTAAAGGGATATGTGTTGTTTTCTACTTAAAACAGATCAAGCCAGTTTACAGTCACATTAAACTAATTATATTTAAGAAAATACAATAATTTACTTAAAAGAATGCAAACTATCAACAACAATGAGGGGAAGGGGCTACATAATACATTTTCATAAAAGAAAATAAGCATTTTTCATATGAAAACTTGGCATACCTTTTGGACTCTAGTAATCATCCTTGTCATTGCAGTCTTCAGTTTACGAACTCTGTCCAAACTATGACTACTAATCTGCAGATTACATTAATCTAAAGTTCATTAAACCAAAAAAGTTAAGAAATAAAAGGCAAAAGGGGAACTATAGTCATCCACGCTTCAAGCCAGACAACAAAATATTTCTTTAATAATGCATGCATAATTGGAAGGAACACCTTGGAGATGATAAGTATAACAAAAGGAAATTATAATATATTGAGATGAAGGAAATAAATTTCCCTCAACCACTTTCAAGCAGCTTCGTATTTTGTTAATCTTACTTTATACCTAAGGAAAGGGTATGGACAAAGGATCCCAGATTAAAACCATAACAGGATGATAAACAATTCAATAATATATGTACCTTGGAGGTAAGTTCATCTAATGCAGGATAAGCAACCATCTCCAACTCCGTTGTACATGCAACAAGAAAAATACAAATGGCTTCTAAAGCAACCTGCAGTGCCTAAAATTTAAAAGGTACAGTCAGATTTATAATCAAAACAGAAACTAAATACACCACTCTAGGCATTAGAATTATTTTGAAGAAGAAATGGAACATAGCCTCATGGTGATTCAATTCTAGAAGTAGAATGCAAGCTTAATCAGGTAAGGAAGGAAAACAGAATTCAAGAGGAGATATCTCTCACCAAAATTAGATTAAAAAAAATATATTTAATAATTAAGGAAGGAAAACAGAATAAAATTCTACACCAAGAGGAGAAGAATTCAAGAGATATGGCTTATAACTTATAAGTTATTGCTTAGTTAAGGAGATATGGCTTCTATATAAATTATAAAGCTTGGGAAATCCTCTTCACTTAAACTAGTTTTGTCGAGTTAAAGTTTGGGTTACGCAAACCCAAATTCTATGAAATAGTAATTACTATTAAACTTGAGTGATTTTATCGCAGGATAGTCAACAATAGAGAGGCTAGATAGTAAAAAACATTGGACATTTCCGTTAACTTCAAATGAAAGAGTTAGTTGACGGAAACCTTCTAAGATAAAAGAATGTAATGAAAATTAACCTACTTACCTTCTTTTGTTCAAGTTTTCTATCCAATTCTTTGAGCGCTTTATCTAACTTTTCTTGAATAAACGAGTGTTTTAGCTCCTTTTCATCGTCTTCCATTTCTTCTACAAACAAGGTACAAATGTTTTAAAATATACAATTTTTAGATAAAATGCCAATGTGCAGGGAAAGAAATATAAGTAGTTCATGATGTTGCACCATATTTTGGAATCAATCACCTAATCTTAAAATTAATGGTGGTCTTGTGATGGAAGACCATCTAAGACACACATTGGACCTCTAACTAGAGCCATGGCAAAGAGGATTCAAGAGGAAGAAGGAACACCTACCATTTTGCTTCTATGGAAGGTAATTTACATTAATCCTTCTTCCCATAATTAAAAGCACATTTTTCTTTGCTTTGTAGGATTAATAAAATTGGAGGGAGCAGCTGCCAGCATAGCATTTGAGCATGTGAAAAGAGAGACTTGGAGGGAGAAGTTTGCTGCCAAAGCTATCAAAAAGCTCAGCCAATAACCTAGCTAGCCCAACGTTTCAGAATTGGTGTTGTCTCACGTGTGCTGCTGAGGCATGTTTGAAGCTAAAGCAAATTGGCGCCTTTCTTTTCTTTAATTTCATTTGCTTTTAGATTGAATTTCATTTCAGATTTGAGGCTCTTATCTTCCTATAAATAGGAGACCTCTTCCCCCTTTTGTAAACACTTTTGAGCTTAGTCCAATTGCTGCAGAACTGAAATTCCAGCTTACCTTTGCTCTTGAGTCAACCTAATTCTTCACTTTCTTTCTCCTTACCTCTAGCTTCCTTCCAAAGTAGAAGGCCCTCTGAGCTGAGAGGTTCTAACCCACTCCATTCTTCACCGAAACCATACTATTCTCTGCATCCATTTCAGAATTCCGCTGCCTTCATTCTGCTCACTGGAACGTTTGCTGTTTGGCTTCCTGGTTCAATGATTCTCACCCATAGCAAGCTTCCATCAAGTGGTATCTAGAGCTCTGGTTGTCCACGCAAACCATAGCTAAGTGCCTTTCCATTCTGCTGTTTAATTCCAGTCCACTTTGTGCTATTTCTGTTTCTGTTTTCAGTCCAGTTTGTTTCTGTTTCTGTTTCTGTTTTGTTGCTGTTTTCAATTCTGTATTGCTTTTTCAGTCATTCAATTTTAGTTTCCTTTGTGTGCTTATATTGTCCTTTCATTTTAATCGGTGAAACCTTTTTGTTTGGGTTATTTCCAGCTTTACATTTCAATTCTGTATTGTTTTAAGTCTTGTGCAATTTACTGTTGCAGTATTATTTCTGTCTCTGTTCAGTTTTCTTTTCTGCTGGATTATTTTGTTTTAATTGATTTGCAAGTGCTAAACAAGCTGTATATATACCAAATAAGGAAATGAGGACTTGATCTATCCTGGGTTATACAAGCTGAAGCATCAAAATGCAAATCTGGTTTGTTTTCCATTGTGAATTCTGATACAGAATTTAAATCTGGTGCTAAATTTCTAAAACTGTTTCAGGGGTTTTCTTTTGATTCTGGAGCTTGGTACAACATTGTGTGATGTTGTTGAATGTGTCTTAAGGTATAGCAAACCAAAACAAGCACTAAAATGCAATATGCATAGTGTGGTTGCTCAAAATCCTTAACCATTCACCATTTCAGCTTGAACTTCTAGCTTTTCACCGTGCTAATATACTTGATTTGGTCTAATCTGAGTTTGGTCATGCTAAGCATATTAAATCTAGCTTAGATATGTGTTTTTACACTTCTTAGAGTCATTTCCTTTGCTGTCCAGTTTTTGAATCCATGAAAAACTAAAATTGGTTGGTTAATTGATGGTTTTTGCTGCATAATTTGGCCATAGCAAGGGTGATTTTCGAATCCTGCTGTTTCTGTGCTTTTGGAAAGCTTGAGCAAGTCTAAATGGATGTTTGAAAGTTGTTAATACTGCTCATTTGGTCAAAAATGAATTTATATGCAGATTAGATATTTAAACCATCATTTTTGAGTTAAAAATGGAAGTGGATCAGTGATTCTGAATATTAATCATTGTTTCAGCTGTTTAAGAGTTTAAACATGTTTAATATCACCAAGAAAAGTTGTTTGAACATTCATCAAAGTTGTTGAATCACTGCCACTCATTTTGGGTTCCAAAACCACCATTTTAGTTCATTTTTCTAGTGCAGTTTCTGTTTTTCCAGCCACTGTTTTGGTAATTTTAGTGTAAAATTCATTGCTGGATTGTGAAAAAGCTGGTTCAATGTTTAAAAATGAAAATACATGATCAAAAGAAGAAGTATCAAGTGTTAAAAAGCTGTTAGAACCAAGCAATCCAGATTACAGGCCCTGAAAAATCAAAAACACAAAATCTGAAATTCATTGGGGCATTTTATCAAACACTTCTGAAAATTATCAAACAGTTTGCATTTGGAATAATTTCTAAACTGTGCTTGTGTTTTTCTTGCTTTCTTCATCCATTCTAGTGCCTTTGATAAGTTCCTCTTGTGTACCTACTTTCATTTGTGTGCTGTTCCAATTGTTTGTGTCTATTTTTTGGCATCTAAAGTGTTCAATACAGCAGCCTATACTGGTGCAGTGTGCATAATTTTGGTGCAGATTTTTAATCTGTTTGGGGTGATTTCTAATGAGTTTTGGAGTGTGTGTGCAAGCTGTTTGGGGCATCCAGCACCAGAGACCTACTCCTACTTTGGTAGTCTTCTAGGAAGTGGTTTGAGAATTGAAAGTGGAGCAAGAAGGAAGACTCAACAGCAGCCAAACACCACTGTCCAGCAGCTGAAAAACTCTGTTACCGCAGCATTTCAAACCTGGAAAAAGAGCAACTCACACCTTCATTTTGAGTAGCTTTCTGCAGCAGCAAGAAGACAAAGCTCACATTACTTCTAGGCCTCATTTCAAGTTTATTTACACCAAATATCACGGAATTTGCTGTTTGAAATTGTATTTTTTTTCTTTGCTGTTTTTGAGCCAAGTGACTTGGAAAAATGCTCTTGAAGCAATTCCAAGTTCACAATTGAACATTGTAATAGTCCAATTTTCGTTTTCTTAGTGTGGAAGTGTGTCAAGGGGCTCCAAGTGTCACTTGCACTTTCACTTAGGGTCGTCTAGCATTTACATTCTTGCATCTTTATTGCTTTCTTTAATTTCTTGCTTCATCTTTTTGGTTTTTTAAGTCTCCGTGGTATATAGGATTGCATAGCATTTAGTCAACCTTTCTTTGGTTTTAGGTTCATTTCATAACATTTGAAAAGAATTTGAAGAATTTCTACTTAGAAACTAAGGTAAAAGATAACTCTAAGGAAACTCTGGCTAAGGAAGAACTTGGTTTCTAAGCTTGTCCATTTGTGACTCACCTCTTCTTCCTGGGAGCTACTTAGAAACATCTTTTGCCTCTAGAATCTCTTTAGAAAATTTTCACCAAAAACAAAGAAAGCTTGTGAAAATCTTTTCACTCATTACTTGTCAAATATTTTGAAAACCTTGTGAAAACCTTTTCCTTTGACAAGAATGAGTCAATCAAGTGTGCAAGGAAGTTTGAAACCCCATAGTGAGAGTTCTTTAAGGGAGGAATTTGAGCAAAGATTTGAACAAAGGGATAGAGAGATTAGTGAGCTCAAAGACATGATTAGTCAACTTTTGATTAATCAAGACAAAAAGAAAGAGAGATCTTCCCATATGAGAAGAGAAGAATCATCATCTTCTCCTAGTAAGCTTGAGCAATGTAGTAGTCATCACAATGATGACCACTACCAAATGCCTCCTAGAAGACATCATAGAGTCAGAGAGCACCATCCAAGAGAGCCCAAAATTGATCTTCCTTCCTTTCATGGAAAGAATGATGTGGAAGAATACCTAGAATGGGAAATGAAAGTTGAGCAATTGTTTGAGTGCCACCAAATAGATGATGAAAAGAGAGTCACCATGGCTTCTCTAAGTTTTCAAGGCTATGCCTTAATTTGGTGGACAGCCTTGGTCAAGGATCATAGGCTAAGACACTTACCTCCCATAAGGTATTGGAATGAGTTGAGAACTGCCCTGAGAAGAAGACATGTACCAGCCTACTATGATAGGGAGTTAATGGATAAGCTCCACAAACTCCAACAAAGGAACATGAGTGTTGAAGAGTATAGGCAGAAAATGGAGTTGCTCATGTTGAGAGCTGGGATAAGAGAGGAACCAAGGATAACAATTGCTAGATTCCAAAGTGGACTTAACTATGACATAAGAGATAGGGTTGAACTTATACCCTACAATGATCTCAATGAGTTAGTCCAACTTTGTGTGAGGGTAGAGCAACAACTCAAGAGGAAAAGCTCCACTAAGAAAGATTACCCTCATAGTTCCAACCATAAGAAAGAGTACAAGAGGGAGGGTAGTCTAACCAAGCCAAGGTATGAAGAATTTAGAGAGAGAGAAAGAGGGAAAGAAAAAGTCAAAGAACCTTCAAGAGATCATAAAAGTAAGGAGACTAAGTGCTTTAGATGTGGGGAAAAAAGGCATTATGCATTTGAGTGTCGCAATAGAAGGTCAACTTACATTCTTGAGCATGAGAGTGAAAGTGAAGGTTCTTCATATAGTGAGTCTGAAACATCCACTTCTGAAGAAGAAGAAACTTTACCTTGTGATGGTGACTTACTTATGGTAAGGAAACTCCTGGAAAGCAAACATGTAGAATTAGAACAGTCACAAAGAGAGAACCTATTCCACACAAGATGCAAAGTTTTGGAAAAGACATGTTCAATGATTGTGGATAGTGGCTCTTGTTGCAACTGTTGTAGTTCTAGAATGGTAGAGAAGCTTGGCTTAACCACTACTCCTCATCCTAAACCTTACAAACTTCAATGGATCAAAGAGGATGATGGAATAGTAGTTAAAGAACAAGTAAGAGTACCCATTTCCATTGGCAAATATGAAGATCAAATTTTTTGTGATATAGTACCAATGGAAGCTGGGCACATATTACTTCGAAGACCTTGGCAATATGATAAGCAAGCTCTACATGATGGAGTCACCAACAAAATCACCATTCAACACAAGGAAAAGAAAATTATTTTGTGTCCTCTTACACCTTCACAAGTAAGAGAGGACCAAATAATTCTTAAAAAGAAGTTAGATGGAGAAAAGAAAAGTAGGAAAGAAAGAAAGGAGAAGACCATGAATTTGGTAACCCATGCCTCAAATAAAGAAGTTGTCCAACCTCAAACTTTGAACATTTCTAAAAATCTTTTTCTTGGACAACCTCATTTTCTTCTCTATTGCAAAGAGGCATTTGTTTCAATCACTCATGAACTTGGTTCTCTACCAAAGGGGTTGCAAAAACTTTTAAAGGAATTTGATGATGTATTTCCCAAAGAGGTACCAAGTGGATTACCACCTTTGAGGGGAATAGAACATCCAATAGATTTGGTGCCTGGGGCAAACCTACCCAATAGGCCAGCATATAGAACCAACCCCATGGAAACAAAAGAAATAGAGAAACAAGTTAATGAATTATTGAACAAAGGGTGGATCCAAAAGAGTCTAAGTCCTTGTGCTGTGCCTGTGTTGTTGGTCCCTAAAAAGGATGGAACTTGGAGAATGTGTACAGATTGTAGGGCCATCAACAACATAACTGTCAAGTATAGGCACCCCATTCCTAGGCTAGATGATATGCTGGATGAATTACATGGAGCAAATCTTTTCACCAAAATTGATCTCAAAAGCGGATACCACCAAATAAGAATTCATGAAGGAGATGAATGGAAAACTGCTTTTAAGACCAAGTTTGGTTTGTATGAATGGTTAGTCATGCCCTTTGGCTTGACCAATGCTCCAAGTACATTCATGAGATTAATGAATCATGTCCTTAGGGAATGCATAGGAAGATTTGTAGTGGTCTATTTTGATGACATCTTAATTTATAGTCAAAGTCTTCAAGAGCACCTTAACCATGTCAAAGAAGTGTTGCTTCTTCTTAGAGAACATAATCTCTTTGCCAACTTTGACAAATGTACTTTTTGTCAAGAAAGTGTGATTTTCCTTGGTTTCAAAGTTGGAAAAGAAGGTGTACATGTTGATCCAGAGAAGATCAAGGCTATACAAGAATGGCCAACCCCTAAAAATGTAGGAGAGGTGAGAAGCTTTCACGGGTTAGCAAGTTTTTATAGAAGATTTGTGAAAGACTTCTCCACCATAGCTGCTCCTTTAAATGAGCTAGTCAAGAAAGATATGCCTTTTCTTTGGGGTGATAAGCAGGAGTTGTCTTTTGAGACTTTGAAACACAAGTTAACTCATGCACCTATTCTAGTTTTGCCTGATTTTTCCAAAGCCTTTGAACTAGAATGTGATGCATCTGGGGTAGGTATAGGAGCTGTCTTAATACAAGGAGGACATCTCGTAGCTTACTTTAGTGAAAAAATTACGGGGCCTACCTTGAACTATCCTACCTATGACAAAGAGTTGTATGCCCTCATCAGAGCTTTAAAAACTTGGGAGCATTACTTGGTAACTAGAGAATTCATCATACACACTGACCATGAATCTCTCAAGTACATTAAAGGGCAAGCAAAGCTAAACAAAAGACATGCAAAGTGGGTGGAATACCTTGAGCAATTTCCCTATGTCATCAAACACAAAAAGGGGAGTACTAATGTTGTTGCGGATGCTTTATCTAGAAGACATGCATTATTAGTAACCCTAGGATCCCAAATATTAGGATTTGATGACATAAAAGAGTTATATGAAAATGATGAAACATTTGCATCCACTTATTCATCATGTCTTAAGAAGCCTTTTGATGGATTCTATCTTTCTGAGGGGTATCTTTTTAATAAAGGAAAACTTTGTATACCCCAAGGATCCATTAGAAAACTTCTTATCAAAGAGAGTCATGGAGGAGGACTCATGGGCCATCATGGAGTTGATAAAACTCTAAACATTTTGAAAAGTAAATTTTATTGGCCACACATGAGAATAGATGTTCAAAGGCATTGTTCTAAATGTATAGCTTGTTTACAAGCTAAGTCCAAAATTATGCCTCATTGACTCTATACACCTCTTTCTATAGCTAATACCCCTTGGGAGGACATAAGCATGGACTTTGTCTTAGGATTGCCAAGAACTCAAAGGGGGTATGATTCTATATTTGTGGTAGTAGATCGTTTTAGTAAAATGGCTCATTTTATACCCTGCCACAAAGTAGATGATGCTAGCTATATCTCTAGACTCTTCTTTAAAGAAATAGTGAGATTGCATGGCTTACCCAAAACTATAGTGTCTGATAGAGATGTGAAGTTCCTAAGCCATTTTTGGAAAACTTTATGGGAAAAGCTTGGAACTAAACTTCTATTTTCTACTACATGTCACCCATAAACTGATGGGCAAACTGAAGTAGTAAATAGATCTTTATCTACATTATTAAGGGTAATATTAAGAGGTAATAACAAATCTTGGGATGTACATCTACCTCATATTGAATTTGCTTATAATAGAGTAGTCCACAAGACTACTAATCTTTCTCCTTTTGAGGTTGTTTATGGTTTTAACCCTATCACAACTCTTGATTTACTACCTCTTCCAGAATCATCTTCTTTTCTTCATAAAGAAGGTGCTTCTAAAGCGGAGTTCATCAAGAAGTTACATGAGAAAGTCAAAATCCAAATTGAAAAACAAACTCAAAAATATGCAAAATACAACAACAAAGGGAGAAAGAAAATAGTTTTTGAAAAAGGAGACCTAGTTTGGCTTCATTTGAGAAAGGAAAGATTTCCCTCTCAAAGGAAGTCCAAACTTAGTCCAAGAGGAGATGGTCCATTCAAGGTGGTCAAAAGGATAAATGATAATGCATACATCTTAGATCTCCCTGAAAGTTATGGTGTCAGTCATACTTTTAACATCTGCGACTTAATTCCTTTCACAGGGAATGACCAACAGGTTGAAGCAGATCTGAGGACAGATCCTTTTCAAGAGGGAGGGTCTGATGGAAGACCATCTAAGACACACATTGGACCTCTTACTAGAGCCATGGCAAAGAGGATTCAAGAGGAAGAAGGAACACCTACCATTTTGCTTCTATGGAAGGTAATTTACATTAATCCTTCTTCCCATAATTAAAAGCACATTTTTCTTTGCTTTGTAGGATTAATAAAATTGGAGGGAGCAGTTGCCAGCATAGCATTTGAGCACGTGAAAAGAGAGACTTGGAGGGAGAAGTTTGCTGCCAAAGCTATCAAAAAGCTCAGCGAATAACCTAGCTAGCCCAACGTTTCAGAATTGGTGTTGTCTCACATGTGCTGCTGAGGCATGTTTGAAGCTGAAGCAAATTGGCGCCTTTCTTTTCTTTAATTTCATTTGCTTTTATATTGAATTTCATTTCAGATTTGAGGCTCTTATCTTCCTATAAAAAGGAGACCTCTTCCCTCTTTTGTAAACACTTTTGAGCTTAGTCCAATTGCTGCAGAAATGAAATTCCAGCTTACCTTTGCTCTTGAGTCAACCTAATTCTTCACTTTCTTTCTCCTTACCTCTAGCTTCCTTCCAAAGTAGAAGGCCCTCTGAGCTGAGAGGTTCTAACCCACTCCATTCTTCACCGAAACCATACTATTCTCTGCATCCATTTCAGAATTCCGCTGCCTTCATTCTGCTCACTGGAACGTTTGTTGTTTGGCTTCCTGGTTCAATGATTCTCACCCATAGCAAGCTTCCATCATCTTGTCTCAAGTAAGAAAAAATAGTCACCAATACTTTAGCCTCATCAGATTTATAGTTCTTGTGTCACATTATCTATAAGTTTCTTCCTTTGAAAAAGTAATTTCGTACTAACAAATATAATTTTATTTTCAATCTTTTAATGGTTGCTGTTCAACACAACATCTTTTTCGTCAAAACACCCACTCACACAAACATTACCCATGCGATCAACTACAATCAGAATCACATTCATCTCACGCTTGTAATAAAAGAAATATTAAAAGCAACGAAAATAGCTCCCCATACCTGAAATTTCTTCTCCTCCACAGCCGCACCCAAAATCGCATGACACAAAAAGAAAACCCCATTCAAATCCTTAACCCCCAAATCGCATGACCAACAACTTGCACCAACAATCAAGAAGTCAATGAAGAGTGAAACCCCCTTGCATAGCGGAGACACTTTGCTGCGACCACGATGCCGCCAAGAGGGAGGTTGCACCTGTTGTCGAAATCGCTTCCCTTCCATGCGTGAATGAACCAGGAACAGGGAAGGAAAGTATGCCTCCTTGGACGACGACGAACCCCCACCCGAAATGCCATTGTCGCCTCCTCGTGCCACCAGCATTCGCGAATTTGAACTGGACGAAAGAGAAGAAGAAGAAAATCCCATGGACACCTCGAGGCTGGGTCTCTCCACGAGAGAGACATGGAAGAAAAAAGAACTTGTGATTAGGGTTCGTAGCTCTGTCCACGAGAATGACCAAAATTTGGAGAAGAAAAAGTTAAGTGATTAGGGTTTTATGACTGGTTCGATATTGGATTAATTTACCACGCATCAGTGTTGAGTAGGAGAGAGGGGTAGAAGAATTTATACAGTTTACGCAACATAATGAGAGTACAAGTGAGGATGAAGTCAAGTTTAGATGTCCCTGTGTCAACTGTTTGATTGGGAGGAAGTTGAGCGCAACCGGTATTAGGGAACATGTTATATGTGATGGTTTCCTACGAAGTTATACAACATGGATATGACACGACGAATTAATAGACTTTCCAACTGTCTCTCTAACTGAAAATGTATTCGATTCCACCATGGATATGGAAGATCGAGCGGAGTAAGACAACTTAGAGGACATAATCCGCAATGTTGGCGCAGAAGCTTTTGCCCAAGCGCATGTGTATGAAACGATGTCCACTGATGCAGAGACTCCTTTGTATGTCAGTTCAACTAAGTTCACACAATTGTGAATGGTGTTAAGGCTCCTGAATTTAAAGGTGACCAATGGATGGACTGATAAGGGTTTTACAGAATTGTTGTCGTTGTTGAATGAAATGGTGCCAGACGGAAATACATTACTCACTCGTAATTATGATGTAAAAAAAAATTATTTGTCTTATGGGTATGGAGTATAAACGGATACATGCATATTTGAATGATTGCATATTATATAGGAAAGAGTATGAAGTTTTGACAAAGTGTCCAAAATGTGGGTTATCACGATACAAGTCAAAAAACAACAGTGAAGATAGTGGTCACACAGAAAAAAATGAGTCTGGTTTAAAAGTAGTTTGGTACCTTCCACTCGTGGCTAGACTTAAGCGTTTGTTCGCAAATCCAAAAGATGTTAAAATTCTTAGATGGCATGCAGATGAGAGAACAACTGACGGGCTGCTTCGTCATCTAGCTGATTTAAAGGAATGGAAAAATATTGATCCACAATTCCTCCAATTTGGTGAAGAATGTAGAAATCTTAGGTTTGGTTTAACTACTGATGAAATGAACCCATTTGGTAATTTAAGTACCAATCACAGTTGTTGGCCCATTATACTGATAATTTACAACTTATCTCTTGGATTATGCATGAAAAGAAAGTACATGATGTTGTCAATGCTGATATCTAGTCCAAAGCAGCCTGAAAATGACATAGATGTTTATCTCAGCCCATTAGTTGAAGACTTGAAGTTGTTGTGGGTTGATGGGATTGAAATATTTGATGCATTTGCTTCTGAAACTTTAATGATGCATGCCATGTTATTTTTCACCATTAATGACTTCCCAGCTTACATTAATTTGTCGGGGTACAGTGTGAAGGGTCATAAAGCGTGTCCTATATATGAAGAAAACACTGCAGCTCATCAATTAAAATCCAGAAGGAAGACAATGTCTATGCGTCATCAGAGATTTTTACAATCTAATCATCCATATTGAAGGTTAAAAAAAACATTCAATGGAGAACAAGAGAAAGACGATGCACCAATTCCACTTACTGGCCTTGAAGTTCTTGAAAAAGTTAATAAAGTGCATCATGTATTTGGAAAAACATCCATAAGGAATACACTTGCAAAATATGTAATTGAACTCTATAATAGTATGTAGATGTTTGATAACGGTTAAATTTACCGTTATTTGATACTTAATTTTGATACTAGCTTGGAATCAATGTTTTGTTGAATAAGAGAGTTGAAGGTGAATTTAATGGCTTTGTGCTAGATTTCAGTGTTTTCAACAAGAATTGAGATGATTTAGAAGAAGATTTGAAAGTAGTAAGGAGTTGGAACTCAGGAAAAGATGGAAAAGCATCAAAGAAGGGGGATCGCAACAGCGTTGAGCGCCACTTTGGCGGCCCTCAGCGCCAAAGTACATTGTGTCACGCTTGGCTGCCCTTTTCTGGAGCCCTCAGCGCAGGATGCTTCTAGCTCGCGCTCGGGTGCCCTTTTCAGGGACGCTGAGCGCAACTCTAACGAGACGCACAACGCTTTCTTTCCTTCTGAGCTGACCCTAAGCGTAACTTATGACCTACACACCGCTGAGCGCCATAAGTGGGGCGCTGAGCGCAACTCTTGTGGGCTTGGACCCGTTTTCTACTATTTTGATGTTCTATTTAAGGACTCGGACATCCTAGGCTTGGTATCTTTGGACGAAATAGGCTTAGAAACACACTCCTTTCTCCCTTGAAGGCGGAATTGGATGCGAAATCTCCTATCTTCAATTTCTAGGGTTTTATCTTTCATTCTTTCTCCATTGTTCATCTAGTTTCACCATGTCAATGGTGAACTAAACTCTATTTGTTATTGGGGATGATGTAACCTTTGTAAACTCTCATGTATTGAATTGATTCTTTATTATATATGCTTTTTTCATTAATTGTTAGGATAATTCGTCTTTACGTAATGCTTGCTTCGTTTAACTCATTCTTTAGCATGATGTATGATTTTCATTAGTACCGGAAATTATTTTACTATTCATGATCCGGAGAATTATTCCCAGAAGTAGTATTGCTCAGGAATGGGGAATATGAATTTTGGTTGTCTTAAGCTTTTGTTCTTCAGAATTAACTATTTGGAATACAAGTTAAGGATAGACTTTATTCACCGAGGAATTGGGTTTTAAGTGTTTTAGAGAGTGACATTGACATTAATGAAGAAGTAGAATTCATATATACATGAGAGTAAACTGAATAACCATATAGACAGTAATAGAAAGCTTGACCTGCTAATCTCTCCAACATCTGATCCATGAAAGGAAGGGGAAAGTGATCCTTCCTTGTGGCCTTATTCAAATTTCTATAGACAATACACATTCTCCAACCAGTAACCATCCTAGTAGGTATGAGCTCATTCTTTTCATTATAAATAACTGTCATCCCACCTTTCTTTGGCACCACCTACACTAGGCTTACCCATGCACTATTAGAAATGGGATATATAATACCAGCCTCCAGAAGCTTCAGAACTTCTTTTCTAACTTCCTTCTTCATCACAGGATTCAGTCTTCTCTGTGGTTGAGCAACTAGTTTAAAGTCATCTTCCATGAATATCTTGTGCATGCAATAAGTGGGGCTTATGCCTTTAAGATCATAAATTAACCATCCAATGGCTCCTTTGTTGGATTTTAATACTGCAACCAACTTTTCTTCTTCCTTGGAGGACAGAGAATTACTGATAATGACAGGTTTGTTTCCACCTTCCTCTAAGAAAACATACTTCAAGTGTGGTGGTAACATCTTCAACTCAAGTTTAGTTTCCTTGACTTTTTACTTGGCATTAAAGTCTTCAATTTTTGCCTGATGAAAAGGGATTTCTTTTAGTGCATCCAAGTCAGTCAATCATTCATCAATCAATTTCTCTTCCTCATTATTCAAGGCTTCACAAGCATCAATGAGGGTTTTCTCCAAAGGAGAAGAAACACGTACCAACTTCTCTTGAATCATACATACTTCATCAAGTGTGTCAAAATGAAAACATGCCTTATCATCATTTGGGTGAGACATAGCTTCAAACACATCGAAGTTCACCTATTCATCTTGTACTCTTACCTTTAGTTTGCCATTCTCCACATCAATTAAAACTCTGGCAGTCTTCATAAATGGTCTCCCAAGAATGAAAGGCACGTCCACATCTTCGTCCATCTCCATGATGACAAAATCCACAGGAAATAGAAATTTATCCACTTTAACAAGCACATCTTCAACGACCCCATGAGGGTATTTAAGGGATCTATCTGCTAATTGGAGAGTCATACGAGTAGGCTTAAGTTGCAAACCTCCAATTTTTTTGAACATGGAGAGAGGCATCAAGTTGATGCTAGCTCCCAAATCAATCAACGCCCTTCCAACAATCAACTTTCCTATGGTGAAACTACCTGGATCTTTAAACTTAGGAGGTAAGAGTTTTTGTATAATAGCACTGCAATTTCGTTGTACTTCAATAGTTTCCTCTTCAATGTATTTTCTCTTTTTCGTAAGAAGTTCCTTCAAAAATTCAGGATATGAAGGCATTTGTTGAAGTGCTTTAGAGAATGGTATATTAATCTCAAATTTCTTCCAAATTTCCATGAAACGCTCAAATTGCTTTTCTTTTTCCTTCCTTGAATAAATTTTTGGGTAAGGAAGGGGTTTCTGAATTGTTTTTCCCCTTTATCTCTCCTCCTCTTCTTCTTTCTTTTTCTCCCTCTCATCATTCTCTTCTTCTTTCTTTTTCTTAGCCTCTTCTTTTCTCTCTCCATTCATCTCTCCTTTTTTACTCAACTCATCTTTGTCTTTTCTCTGAATCTTTTTCTCATCTAACACCTTGCCAGTTCTAGTCATAATGGCGTTACATTCCTCTCCTTAGGGTTAACCTCGATATTAGCCCCAAAATTCTTTTCAGACTTCTCCTCCAACTTTTTAGCCAATTGCCCAACCTGTATCTCCAAATTTCTAATGGCAGCTTTTGTGCTTTTATGATCGGAGTTGGATAATTGCATGAACTATTGAAGTGTGTCCTGTAGCTTTGCAGTCCTATCAGATAAGGAGGGTTGTGGTTGCCATTGTTGCTGTGGTGGTCTATTAAATTGTCCAGCTTGCCCTTGACCCATGCTTGGGTGAGGTTTCCACCCTTGGTTATAGTTACCTGGGTGGCCCTGATTACCCATAAAATTGACTTGTTTTTGGGTATTGGCTTGCATAGCACATTGTCCATTGATATGATCTCCACCATGATAACGGTTGATTTCACCGTTATTTGAGAGTAAATTTTGATAACAAATGAACCCTTTTTGACTTAGAAACTTGCTTGTTCTTTTGTTTTTAGTTTATTTTGATGAATAAAAGAGTTGAGGTTATATTTGAAGATTTTATCACTAAATTCCCTTGCTTTTGTAGGAAACTGGGATGAATTGGAAGAGGAGTTAAATGTCAAGAAGTTGGAACTCAGAAAGGACAGAAAGAGCACCAAAAGAGAAGGCTGCTAAAGGTCGCACGACGCTTAGGCGCCCTCCTATGGGGCCCTCAGCACAGGAGCCTCGCAGTCACGCCTGAGCACCCTCTTTGGGGCGTTGAGCGCCAACCTTCCTGTAGCGTTTCACGCTTAGACACCCTAAGTGGGGCGTTGAGCGGTGTCAACATTGGCCCATGACCAATTCAGCCCTATTTAAGGATTTGCTCGACCTAAAGGGAGTATCCTTTGACATAATTGACACAAATTCAGATTTCTCCAACTCTTTGGAGGCAGAAGTGGATGCGGAAGCTCTCCTCTTCGATTTGTAGAGTTTATCTTTCATTCTCATTCCATTGTTCATCTAGTTTTCCCATGACAAGGGGGAACTAAATTGAATTTGTTGTTGGGGGATGATGTAACCTTGTGAACTCTCATGTATTTGAATTGATTCAAATTTATTTATGCTTCTTTCATTAATTGTTAGGGTTATTCTTCTTTGCTATATGCTTGTTATGTTTAACGTATTCATGACATGATCATTGGTTTTCGTGATATGGAAACATACGGGGAAACCTAGATCTGGAGAATTGCTCCCAAAAGCAGTATTGCCTAGACATAGGGATATGAGTTTTGGTTATCTTAAGCTTCTAATCGTAATGCAAAATTAATTACTAGTGATACAAGACATTGTGATCTAGTAATTAAGGATAGACTTTCTTCGCCGAGACATCGGGATTTAAGTAATTTAGAAAGTGATATTAACATTAATCAAGAAGATGAATTCATATATCCATGAGAGTAAACTAGGTGAAATCTAAACCCCAACAACATATTCATCACATATTTTCAAGATCATCCATTCATCTTTGTGTTTTCTTCAATTGATCAAATTTGCATTCATATTTACTTTCTTGCTTTTGCATTCAAAACCCTAAAATTGTTCTTCAAAGTCTTAATTAGTTAAGTAATTACATGATTGTCTAGTGCCGTGAGTCTCTTGGGAAACCATACTTGGCCTTACCATTTACTATTACTTGATACGATTCGGTACACTTGCCGATATCTTAACACACCACATAGCTTAGAAAGTTGATGTTGAGGTTCAGAGACATTTTAAAGCTCTTTAGGTAGTAGAGAGAGTTTCTTCATCAAGGCCTCAAGTTGTTGAGTCATTATCTTATTCTGAGCTAATAGGGCATCTTGAGATTGTAGTTGGAGAACTTCTCTTTGTTGGAGCTCAGCTCTTTCATTATGTGTCTCATTGTCATTTGTTGCCATATTCTCTATCAACTCATAGGCTTCATCGGTAGTCTTCCATCTAATGTTACCTCCAGCCAAGGCATCCAACATCAATTTAGTACGAGATTTTGAGTCCTTCAAGAAAAAGAATGACCACTGTAGGTTCATCAAATCAATGAGTAAGAGTCTTCCTCAGTAGGCCTTTGAATCTATCCCATGCTTGGCCTAAAGTTTCATCCATGCCCTGCTGAAAAGAAGATATTTCCTGCTTCTCTTTGTTTATCTTGGACTGAGGGAAGTACTTGTTAAGAAACTTGGCCACCACATCTTCCCACTCAGTGAAACTATTCTCAGGGAATGAATTTAGCCACATCTTAGCATTGCCACCCAAAGAGAAAGGAAACAAGCAAAGTTTAATAGCTTCATCTGGCACATCCTGAATCTTCACTGTATTGCATATTTCTGTGGAAGTGGTTAAATGTTCATATGGATTTTCGTGAGCTAAGTCATTGAATTGCTTACTCTGCACCAAGTGAATGAGAGAAGGCTTCATCTCCATGTTAGTGGCATTGACCCTCGGCCTATCAATACCGTTGAAATGAAGAGGGCCAGTGACAGTTGCATAATCCTCTAGAATACGTCTAACTGGACCCATATTCTGATTGTTAGCCATGTCTTCTGTTTCTTGATCAGATACTGAAGTGAAGGGTTGTTCAAGAGTCTCAGGAGAGGGAAAATTTTTTGGAAACCCTTTTCTGCCTTCTTCGTTTAATATAGTCCAGACCTGTAAAGAGAGGTTTAGATAATTTTGTGCTCCTAGTGCGAATCTTGTCCTGCATACACTAAAGAACATTGCACTAAAGCTCCAGATTAGCCCAAACAAATAAGAAAAAATAAACAAAAATTAAAAATAGTAAAAATAAAGAAAAAGTCTAAATAAGTTAAGAATCACACAAAAGTATAGTATGACCACGAGTCCCCGACAACGGCGCCAAAAACTTGTTAACTCATTGGCAAGTGTACCAAATCGTATCAAGTAATATAAAATGGTAAGACCAAGTACCGTTTCCCAAGAGACTCGTGTTCCTAAACAATCGTATAATCACTTAATTAATTAAGACTAAAGAAGGATTCCATTGAATGAAATTGAATTGCAGTAAAAGTAAACATAACAACTTGAATGTAAAATTGCTCAATTGAGGCTAAAATAAGAATGAATGAATGATTTAAGATGATATGAAATGATGATGTTGTTGGGGTTAGATTTCACCTACTTCACTTTCATGCATATTAGAACTCATCTTCTTCATTGGAATGTTAATGTCACTTACGAAATTACTTAGAACCCAATCCCTCGGTGTAAAAATCCTAGTCTTAATTATTAGATCTCAATCCCTTGAATCCCTAATAACCAATTCCGCATTAAGAAAAGAAGCTTAAGACAACCAAACGTCCTATCCCTATCCCTGTGCAATATCCCTATCCAAATCATGATTCATAAGATATTTCCCAATACTTAAACAAATCAAACATCAAGTCATGAGTGGGAAAAAGAAGACATGCATTAAGAATAGGAGAAAATCACTAACATTCAATGAAAGAAGCATAAAATATTTAAAACATGTTCAAGTACATGAAAGTTTAGAGGTTACATCATCCCCAACAACAAATGAGTTTAGCTCTCCATTATCATGGAGAACCTTGGTGTACAATGGAAGAATGAAAGAATGGAAACCTTAAAAAGTTAGAAGGAAAGCTCCCGCATCCCAATATGCCTCCAAAGGGCCGAAAATTGTGTTTCTGTGCTTCAACCATCCAAAGATACCTACCCTAATGTGTAGAAGCCTTTAAATAGATCAAAATTGGATCATGGGCCAACGTCGCTGGCGCTCAGCGCCCTAAGTGGGCAAGCAGGCGCAACTGCAAAGAGATTGGTCCTCAATGCCCTGGCTGAGGGCAACCAGGCGTCCTACGGTGTAGTTGACTGGTGCTCAGCGCCCCTAGAGAGAGCGTCCAGGCATCCTTGCGAGAAGAGTGGCGCTCAGCGCCCCAAATGGGGGCAAGTAGGCGCCCTTGCGAGACCTCCAACGTTGAGGGCCCCTAAAGAGGGAAATGTTAGGATGTCGGCAACTGTACCAAATCGTATCAAGTAATATAAAATGGTAAGACCAAGTATCGTATCCCAGAGGACTCGCGACACTAAACAGTTGTGTAATTGCTTAACTAATTAAGACTTAAGAAGAATTTTTGGAATTTTGAATGCAAATTCAATAAAAATAAACATGAATGCAATTTGATCAATTGAGGCTAAACACTAGAATGAATTGATGAAGTTGATAATATGAGATGATAATGTTGTTGGGGTTTGGATTTCACCTAGTTTACTCTCATGCATATAAGAATTCATCTTTATCATTCAATTGTTAACGTCACTTGCTAAAGTACTTGAAACCCGATCCCTCGCCGAAGAAAGCCTATCCTTAATTACTAGATCACAATCCCTTGCATCCCTAATAATTAATTCTACATTACGATTAGAAGCTTAAGACGACCAAACCTCCTATCCCCATCCCTGGGCAAGATTGCTTTTGGGAGCAATTCTCCAGATCTAGGTTGTGCCGTATGTGTCCATATCACGAAAACCAATAATCATGTCCTGAATGAGTTAAATATAACAAGCATAGAGCAAAGAAAGAATCATAAATAAATTAGAATCAATTCAAATACATGAGAGTTCACAAGGTTACATCATCCCCCAACAACAAATTGAATTTAGTTCCCCCTTGTCATGGAGAAACTAGATGAACAATGGAATGGAAGAGATAGAAAAACCCTAGAAACTGAAGAGGAGAGTGATAACGGTTGAAAATACCATTATCTGTTATGTAATTTTAATACTAAATGCACCCTTTTCTGCTTAGAAACTTGCTTGGAATCATGTTTTTCTGTTTAGTTGTGTGAATAAGAGAGTTGAGGTTGAATTTGATGATTTGATGACTAATTCCCTTTGTTTTAATAGAAAATGAGTTAATATGAAAAGCAGGGATAAAGTGCTAAGAGATAGAGCTAAGAAAGGTCCAGAAAAAGCACCAGAAGGAAAGAAGCTCGAGGCTTGGGTGCCCTTTTTGGAGGCTTGAGCGCAACAAACCACCACTCGCCGCCCGGGCGCCCCTTTTTGGGCGCTTGAGCACCAACTGCACGAAGCTTGGGTGCCCTCTGGAAGGCTTAAGCGCAGGAAGTGCCGCTCACAGCCCGGGCGCCCCTTTTGGGGGCCCTTGAGCGCCGGATGTAGAAGGCTTGGGTGTCCTCTAGAAGGATTAAGCGTAGGAAGTGTCGCTCACCGCCCGGGCACCCCTTTTGGGGGCGCTTGAGCGCCGGATGTAGAAGGCTTGGGCGACCTCTGAGAGGCTTGAACGTGGAAGATCACCGCTTGCTGCCCGGGCGCCCTAAGTGGGGCGCTTGAGCGCTGGCGACTCGGGTCTGGGCTTTGTTTCTGTTCTGCTTCTATTCTATTTAAAGGACCCAGGTGTCCTAGGTTTTGCATCTCTGGCTGGAGCAACACAACAACACACTCTTCCACTCTCTGAAGGCGGATTTGGATGCGAAAGCATCCTTCCTATACTTTTAGGGTTTTGCTATCTCATGCTTTTCCATTATTCATCTAGTTTCTCCATGTCTATGGGGAACTAAACTCTATTTATTGTTGGGGAATGATGTAACCTTCTAAACTCTCATGTTTTTGAATTGATTCTTAATTCCATATGCGTTTTTCATTAATTGTTAGAGTAATTAATCTATGCTTATTACATGCTTTGTTTAACTCATTCATCGCATGATTTATAAATTGCATGAGTGCTGGGAGGTTCCTTACAATTCAGGTTCTTGTTGAATTCTCCCAAGAGTAATATTTCTCAGGTATGAGGGTATGAATCTTGGCCGTCTTAAGCTCTTGATCTTCACATTTAATTGCTAAGAATGCTAGGAATTGCATGAACTGGTGGTTAACGACAGGCTTATTCCCCGAGGGATCAGGTTTAGGTGATTTAGTGAGTGACGTTAACATTAATGTATAAAGAAGAATTCTTACATACATGAGAGGCAACTTGGTGAAATCTAACCCCAACAACATACTCATCTCATTATAAACAACATCCGTTCATCTTTGTGTTACTCTCGTAGTTATCAAACTGCATTCATATTTAATTTTCTGTTCTTGCATTTAAACCAATGATTTCATTTTATTTAAGTCTTAATTAATCGAGTCATCACACAATTCTTTAGTGCCGAGAGTCTTCTGGGATATGATACTTGGTCTTATCATTTTATATTACTTGTGCGATTTGGTACACTTGCCAATCCATCAACAGAGAGCTCCCACATCCCCAAATCTGCCTCCAAGGGGCAAAAAGTGTGTTTCTGTGCTCAAGCAATCTAGACATACAATCCCTAGGACGTCCAAGTCCTTAAATAGATAAAATAAAAATAACAGAAAACGAGTCCAAGCCCACGTCGCTGGCGCTCAGCGCCCTAAGTGGGGCGCCCATGCGTGTTGTGACACATGAAGACTGGTGCTCAACGCCCTGGAAGGGGTAACCAGGCGACTTTGCGCGAAGACTAGCGCTCAGCACCCCTGAGGGGCGCCCATGCGGTGATGCGGTGTAGACTGACATTCAGCAAGTGTCATGGACCGTTCGATTTTACTTTGTTAACCGTTCGGCCTCACACTGTTGACCGTTCGGCCTATCTTCTACCACATCATTAGGCTTCTCCTTTCTCAAACCGTTCGGTTTGTCAACCTTTCTCTCAAACCGTTCGGCAATTGTCTTCTTTCTCACATCGTTCGGTCTTCATTCTCCTCTATCACACCGTTTGGTCTATCTCCTTACACCGATCGGTCTGCATTATCCTCAATCACACCGTTCAGTTTATCTTCTTGAACCGTTCGGTCTTGATTCTCCTCTTTCAAATCATTCCAATTTCCTACAAAATCAGGGGAATTTAGTGATAAAATCATTAAGTATATCATCTACTTAGTTATTCATAAAACTAAACTAAAAACATGAGTTCAAGCAAGCTTCTAAGTAAAAAAGGATTGATTTAGTATCAAAATTGCATCACAAATAACAGTATATTCAACCGTTATCAGGCAACCAGGCGTGGTTGCGTGACAACCAGCACCCAGGGCCCCAGAAAAGGGTAACCAGGCGCCCTACGCCTTCTTCAGCCTTCTTTCTTGGTGCTTTTGTTGTCCCTCCTGGGTTCCAACTCCTTGATACTATTGCTCCTCTTCCAATCATACTAATAACCTACCAATTTTAGGCAATCAGTGATAAAAATCATTAAGTATAACCTCTATTCACTTATTCACCAAATTCAACTAAAACAAGAGTTTAAGTAAGCTTCAAAGTCAAAAAGGGTTAATTTAGTGTCAAAATTGCATCACAGATAAGGGTAAATTCAACCGTTATCAGCTTCAAATTTAATTAGAGTTGTGGGTAAGCTCAGAGCACAACAAATTCAAGTGTTCTATCCAAATAATGGAACTCATTGATCTTTAATTAATTAATTTTCACATGTCAATTTATGATATTGATATGTGATTATTTTATTTTCATGTATAGCGTAAAAGACAACCAAATTCATGGGCATGTGGCTATTATGTTATGTCTTGGATTAAAACCATCATTCGAGCTGGAATTAAAGATTATTGGATTAAGGTATTTATATATACCTTTCACATATTGCAAATCACATTGAACTTTAAATATTAGTATGCAAACATGATGAAGTTGTGTTATTTTTGTAGTGGTTCAAGAATCTGTCACCTATAACGGATGACACCATGAAAAAGATACAATAGGAGTAGACAACATATCTTTTGGAATGATGGAGTTAGAACCTAGGACCCACAAGAACTACAATTGTATTTTTCTTCAAGACATGCATTAGTTTTAGTTTTAATACTTTTAGTTTTGATAGCTTTAGTTTTAGACTTAGTTTTTAATAGTTCATACTTTTAATCTTGAAATTGTGTTGGAAACATTCTACAAAATAAATAAATAATTTTAAAAAAATACTATAATTGATGTCATTTTACCACAGTCGACATCAATATCTCACAATTTTCAGTGTAAAGATGGTGCACAACGATGCCCTATTTCTACTCAACGCCAGAGCATTTCCCAGAAGTCATGCTTGTGTCCCTAGACGTTGATTTGATCTTTTATCCATTGTCCATTAACGTCGGTTTGACCAAGGGTTGATGTCCTTCGACTGCGATTTTTTACTTTGACGTCAAGTTGACTTCCTTGACAAAGACGTCAGAGCTTAAACAAAATTCAAAGATAAAAAATAACAAACGTCAAAAGTGGTTAATACATAACTAGTATTTACGCTCATCTACTCTACAAATTTTTGCATTCTACTGACATAAGAAGATGACCACACATGTGCCTCGGGGTAATAGTGGGTAGATAATATGATATCCACCATGAGTAAAGGACAAGCTTCTTGATGGAATACTGCCTAACGTACCTTTCTCAGCGTCCTCTTTTTGTATTTTACATTTTATTGTATACGTATATCAGTTTTCATGGAGCATGGATTACTATAAATACCCATCTCCACCATTGTATTAAGAACTTTTGAGCTTAATGAGAATTAAATTTCTAAAATCAGAATTAATTCTCTCTTGAAACTCATGCTAGAGAGTCCAAGAGACCTCCTCTAGCCACCTTTCAAGCACATTTATCCATTTCTCCATTTTCCAAATTCCATGGTGCTTCTCTCTCCTCCATGACACACAAATTCTGTCATTCAACATCAACGTTGGCAACACATCATCAGCCACGCGTTTTACCTCTCTCGCCATGCAGCGCTCCATCTTAATTGCTTCAACCACATCTTCTCAAAGCATTATCACGCGAGCCACCTCTACAGAGAGCTTCTCCTTCTCGAGAGCTCTTCTTCTTCCAGTTCATCATAGATCTGCCATTCTCCTCGTCTCCACCCGTTCTTCTTCACAGATCCGCCTCTCATCATTCGTAAATTTCCTTTTCTTCACAAAATTTATATTCTCCTTCCATATTCGCGCCTTATTTCTCATCTTTTAACCTTTTCCACCGATTACCTTCACCAGCCTAGGGTTCTTTCATCATCTAGGTACTTTTCACCGATTGTTCTTCAATTTTAGCTAACTAAACATCTTTAATCCTTTTGTTCTTCATTAGCCACCGCTCAATCTTTGTTTTGAATCGATTAATCGGTTAATTTTGAGCCTTTCCCATTTTTTAGTATTCCTTCGGTCCATATTAGGGTTCTATGATTCCCTTCTCTGATTTGGTTCGTTCTCCTTCGGATTCTCTCTTCTATTAGTGCTTAGGGCCAGTGCGAAGGATATCACACTTAGGATTTCTATAATCTCTCTCGATCTTGAATTTCTCTTTGTCATTCCGCTGCATTCATCTCTAGAGGAAGCCTCGAGGACTCTGAATCGTGTTCGCACAACACTAGTAGGACTTCTCCTTAGGCGTCTTCCATTACTTCTTGTAGGTGAACTTGTAGAGATAAAATTACTAAATGCAACTTATTTTATAATGGAACAAAATAATAATCACTTTACCTACACAAAATGAGATTTGTCCTATACATATTAATTTATGTTGTCTCATATTAAAAGGTGGTGTGCTACGTAGTGGGAAGATCATAATATTTTAACGATATGAAAAACAAACTAAGATGACATTATATCGATTAACAATAGCATAACCAATGTTTAGTATAATAATTCTTTTATCCATATTAGACTCTAGTTAATGAAATAACTTGTTATGAATGAAAAAGGTAAGACATAATAAGTAAAGTGTAAACTATAGCAACACATACTGCTGATTGTGAGTAAACTAGCAAAGACATTCTTAGTTGTTTTAGTTGATTATAGCTTCCCACTAGTCTTGCATATTCATCATGTCACTGACTAAGTTCTTTAAACAAGTCATGTCGAATAAGGGGCCATGAATCTTCACATATACCTAACAAGGAAGCAATGCATTTATAGTCACATTGACCATCAACCAGGACATCATCAACATCAACAATGTAAGGGTGACAAGTAGGATGAAAATGATCTAAGATGGGTACTCTCCTTTGTTGCATAGGTTTAGCCTTAGATACATTTCATTTTTTGTTGATAAAGTTTCATGTATGTAATGCAAGGTGTCTACGTGCTCAAAATATGATTATTCATGCTTTGTAGACCTTTGAGATCCGTCGAACAAAGCCAAGATAAAAAAATTTCCATCGAACCCACTTAATTAATTCATGGTGTGTGGGAAAAATATAATCAATTGTAAAATTATTTTTATAATCTCCCTCGCACATTTCATTGATAAAAAAAGAGAAATCTAACATGAACCTTATATTAACTTGTGAATCCATCAAACTGAAAGGATAATCTTCCATCTTACAATATAACCACTTATAATACAACATTACTACCATTGTCCCCACTTCTTCAATAATAATCATAATAATAATACCTCAAGAAATTATTAAAAAAAAGTAAAGCAAATTCAAATAATAAAACAAAAAAGTTAATAAACATTAGAAAAAATATATTAAATGAATACTAGATTTCGAAATCTGTACAAGTATTAACCGAATTTCAAAATCCAGCGATTTTTTTATCGAGATTTTGAAATCCAGTGAATATCTTAACAGAATTTCGAAATCTTGTGATTTCCTAAACTAGACTTCAAAATTCGGTAGCTTCCTTAATTGGATTTTAAAATCTAGTAAGTACCATAACTATATTTTGAAATCCGATTAGTACCATAACCAAATTTTGAGATCTGGTAAGTTCCTCAATCAAATTTCGAAATTTGTGACTTTCTTAACCGAATTTCAAAATTTGGTGACTTCTTTAATTAAATTTCAAAATTAGGTGACTTTCTTAACTAGATTTTTTAAAATTCGGTGAGTTTTCAGATTTGATAAGTTTTCTAAAACGAATTTTGAAATTTGGTGATTTTCTAACCTAATTTCAAAATCTGATAAGTTTTCTAAACTAGATTTTGAAATCCAGTTAGTTTTCTAAACTAGATTTCGAAATTCGGTATTTGTAAAAAAAAAATTCAAACGGAAGTAAATATATAATTTCAAGTCTAACTTAAGGAAAAACGATGCTAATATCTAGAAAATACGAGATGAAACGAAGCAGAAAATGAAGGTGAACAGAGCAAAGCACACAAGAGGTTTTGCATCTGATTAAAACTCACCACCACACACACGATAACCACTAAAAGAGAAGCAGATACACGAGTGAAGAAGACACGTGAAGACTTGGGGTGCATCACGATAAATATAGAGGCCACAATAAATATACTTTGGTAAGCCGTAATCACTCTTTACTTAATTTTTTTTATATTATATATATTTTTACTGGAAGACAAAATTGTGAACTTGAAGGGGCCTTTGAGTTTCACTTGAGCATGTGTAGTAAAGAAAAAAGAATGAAAGGAAAAAGGTAAAAACATGATAACTATCCTCATATTTTTTCTTTTATAAAATTAGCTTATCTATAATTTAGAATTTTTTACATAACTTTTCTAAATTTTGAATTTTAATTTAGGAATAAATGTGTTCAGACAAGTCTTTCCATTAGTATGTTGTTTGTAATGCTTGGTATAACATTTATAAAAGTTGCACATGGTATTGAAGAAGTCATATTTGATATGGGTTAAATGTTGAAGAAAGAGTCGTGACTTGTAAGTTTGTATCTCCTGAAATAAAAAATTTGGAGATGAAAATTGCAGGTAGGCAAATATAGTAATTTAGTAGTACAATTACGATGAATCCAACAATAAAATACGTACAACACGTCTTTCTCCAAGGGTGACTGACTTTGTGACTTAAAAGCATTTAATAAGTGATAATGATTTATTGAATAAATTTCAAGCATTTATTTGTTCTGATTTTTTATAAAATAATTTTGGGATGTAATTGTCTACATGAAGTAGAATGGAGATAAGTATATAGAGTTCCAAATATTTTCAGAATTCAATGTTTAAATACACTAAAAACAGAAGCACACAAGTGGGAAGAGAAATTAACTTGATTGTTAATTGGAGATTGAACAAATAATTGGCGAGCCAAGTTTTGAAAATAAAAATCAATACATATATTATTTGGTAATATAGTGGAAAGTCTTTCAATATAAGGTTGATTGAAAAAGACTCTAGGCATTGGGGCCGAACCAGGATGAAAAGACTGTGTTCATTTTCTATCCTTAATCTCTTTACTGCATTACTTTCATAATTGTATTGTGTACTTTAAAAATCATCTAAAGTTTCCAAAAATATTTAAAAAGAAAACATTTTTTTATTACCAATTCACCCTCTCTTGGTAAGAGAAACGAGCCATAACTTTTCTAACATGTTGGATGGTGAGAGGTTGAACGACATGATGGTTCAAAGTGCATATATGCATTTGGTTCGAAATGTAGGTGATAATTTGCGACTTGGGTTCTTGAGGTAGTCTTTGAGTGTATTTTTGGTATTAATTTGAGGGTTTAGTGAAGGAGGTGTGATGGTTGATAGTGGCTTGACGTTGTTTTGTTGTTTGTCGTACTGTGCACAATGGTTTTGTTCCAAGCACAGTGGTGCAATGGAGATTGGTGGTGGTCGACGATGAAATCTAGAGTTGTTGTCGGCAATATTTTGAAATTTGAAAAAAATATGGGAAAAATATGAAAATAATCGAGAAAAATTGAAAACAAAATTCGGAAAAAATATATGAATAATTTGAAAAAATTAGAAACAAAATCCGAGAAAAATATGGGAAAAATATGAGAAAATTGAAAACAAAATTAGAGAAAAATATGAGAAATAATCCGGGAAAAATGTAGGAATAATCTAGGAAAATTTGAAACAAAATCTAAGAAAAATGTATGAATAATATGGAAAAATTGGAAACAAAATCTTGGGAAAATATGGGGAAAATTTGGGAGCTTGAATAACTTGGTCCAACTCCGAAGCACATGATGACCATTTCGTTTTCTATATTAGTTGTATATTTAACCGATATAAAAAGTGACACTTTTTATACCGATTCTAGAATCCGAATAAAAATTCAATACTTCTTATTCTTCTAGTTCTATATCGGTTCCAAAATCGATATAAAAAGATATTTTTAACTAGTATGAAAAGGTTTTTCTACACTTGTGATGTGACTAAATGTTAATGGGTGATCCAATAACAGGTAACTAGATAAACCCAACAAACAACAAATATTGCTAACAAATATTGCTATGATGAACTTTAGATGATTTTAATATGTTAAGAAGAGAACTTTAAGTCTAATTCAATCTAATATATTGTGAATCTGCCTTATCTAAATTTTACTTTGTTTTATGTTTGGATTAAAGTAGTTATTGTTTGTAAAGATAGATTTAAGAGTGTTATTTTCATTTGGATCATACTTTTGTTTTTTTATTTTATCGACAAATATTAGTTATTTGTATTTGATTAGTGGAGGAGCTTAACTCAAAATTTCTCTCACCTTTTATCGAATTTATCACTAAGTCATTTCAAACTCTCATTTGGCTAATGCATTGTGCGAAGGTTGAATCAATTCCCAATAAAGTTGAAGAAATTCACAAAGAAAGTAATCTAAACAAGAATGTAATCTTAAAATTATCCTTATATTTTTCACATACATTGGGGAGTTAGTCTTCCCTTTTCACTATACATTGCATTTAGAGACACATTCTTGAATACTGACAGACTTTTTATGGTTGAATGTGGTCTGGAATTAAAAACTAAGGAAAAGAAGAAGTCTATGGTTAAAACTGTTCGGAATCCAAGTGTGAATCTAAATCCAACATTGGATAGAAATGAGAAAGTAGAGTACTATATAAAGATGAAAGACCTATCAACCCATTGCCTTAAGGTTTTGGGTAGAGAGTGGTGTCAATCCCTTATATGGTTGGACTCATATCTCAGTAGTGTTTGTATCTCCCCGGTGAACCTCCTCCCGGAGAGATTCAACAATGATCCTCCCCGATGAATCTCCTCCACCCAAAAAAACATAATTGATTCTCAATCCAAATAGAAGCAATCTCAATCAAGCAGAATCAATTTGTTGAAACATAATCAATTATTGATTCTCGTGCCTGTGAAATCAATTGTCCTCCTATGTTAAAATAAAACACATTTCTCTTTTCTTTTTCATTTTAAGTAAAAAGCTAATGTGTCCTTAATCGGCATATAAATTGAAGTCGAAATATCACGTATGTTTCATGGTTTAAACTTCTTTCTCATTATTATTAATAGAATTATTATTATTATTATTATTATTATTATTATTATTATTATTATTATGAAACATATTTTAACATTTTTTTAATTAATTTAATCAATTTAACCTTTTTCTTAATGTAAATAATCAATAAAATTTTTATTTTAAATTAATTTTAATTTACCATATTTTAATTTAAATTAATTTCATCACTTAAAATATTTTTCTTAATGTAAATAATCAATAAGATTTAATTTTAAATTAATTTCAACCAATAATATTTTATTTTATTTTAATTTCAACCAATTATATTTTATTTTAAATTAATTTCAACTTATCATACTTTTTATTAAATTAATTGTACCAATTAAAACGTTTTTTAATTTGAATTAATCACTCAATTTTTATTTTAAATTAATACCAACCAATTAAATTTCATTTTAAATTAATTTTAATAAAATAAAATAAAATTATATACGTTTTATCTATCACACTCATCAAATTCCTCATCAATGTTGACAAACTTTCTTGTATTTATTTTCACTTTTCATCCAACATTCCTTAATCCTTCCTAATCACTTTTTTCCCCAAATCAATTTCATTCTCTCAAATTCATCTTGAATTCAAATAAAGTATAAAAGAAAGTCTATTTTAAGATAAATTTTATTTATGTCGGTATCAGGACAACCAATATCGTAGAGTCGCGCAGCGGAATAAAGTAAGCGGAAAGTGTGTTCGGTCACAACTTAAGTTAAGATGGTCCGTTTTTATAAAATTAGTTTTCTTAGAGAAATTTATCGAACAATTGATGTGTGGAAAATGTAAAGAGTATAGGGAGTAGAAAAATTCAACACAGAACTTTTATCTTGGTTCGAATCAAAAGATTCTAGGTCCAGTTGTTAATCACTATAAAAAGTGATTAACGTTTTCACTAAAACCAGTTTCACAGATTTACAATAGAGTGAATGAAACAGTAAGATAAAACCTTCCTTCGACGAACGAACCGGAAGGGTTCTTCCTTCGACCAACGAACCGGAAGCGATCAATCTACACTTTCCTTCGACCAACGAACCGGAACAGTGCAGAAACAGTCTTCCTTCGACCAATGAACTGGAAGAACAACAGCGTTGCGCACTCGAAGAGAACCGCTCCGACCTTTGACCCACAAAGTGCAAGCTTCTCCTATTCAGAACACTAGGCAATGCAATGAACTAGCTTTTTGGAACTTCCTCAGATCACACTTTATTCTCAAAAAGCTCAGAGTTGACCCTCTAAGGGTTTTAAAAACAACTATATATAGACATCTGGTCTGAAGTGAAAAGAAAGATTACAACTGGCAGTGATAATCGATTATTGTTAGTAATAATTGATTATTTAAGTCCGTTATAAGGTTTTTAAAAAAGTGATAATCGATTATTCTGAGGAACAATCGATTATTTCAGGGACTTGTGCAGTTCTCATCAGGACCAGTGATAATCGATTATTTAGAGTAATAATCGATTATTCCAGAGCAAAAATGGTTTTCCAAGACAACTCAAGATAATCGATTATTCTATCTCATAATCGATTATATACGTAACTTCTCTAGATATACGAAATTTCTAAGTTATACATGCTTTAAACTTTTTCTTAATACATTTGCAAACTACTAAAGTGCTTTTAAAACAATTATAACTTGATTCTTCGAGTTTTATCACTTGCAGCATCATCAAAATCTTTTATCTTTTAAGGTAGGTCTCCTAAGTTTTTCACTAAAGTAGGCTACGGGATGACCTTCTTGAATCAAAACAACTCCTATTCCTACCCCAGATGCATCAAATTCTAGTTCAAAGGCTTTGGAAAAATCAGGCAAGACTAGAATAGGTGCATGAGTTAACTTAATTTTCAAGGTCTCAAAAGATAAAGCTTGTTTATCACCCCAAAGAAAAGGAACATCTTTCTTGACTAATTCATTCAAAGGAGCAGCTATGGTGGAGAAGTCTTTCACAAATCTTCTATACAAACTGGCTAATCCATGGAAGCTCCTTACTTCTCCTACTATTTTTGGGGTTGGCCATTCTTGTATGGCCTTGATCTTCTCAAGATCAACATGTACACCTTCTTTTCCAACTTTGAATCCAAGGAAAATCACACTTTCTTGACAAAAAGTACATTTATCAAAGTTGGCAAAGAGATGATGTTCTCTAAGAAGAAGCAAGACTTGTTTGACATGGCTAAGGTGTTCTTGAAGACCTTGACCACAGATTAAGATGTCATCAAAGTAGACCACTACAAACCTCCCTATGCATTCCCTAAGGACATGGTTCATCAACCTCATGAATGTACTTGGAGCATTGGTCAAGCCAAAGGGCATGACTAACCATTCATACAAACCAAACTTGGTCTTGAAAGCGGTTTTCCATTCATCTCCCTCTTGAATTCTTATTTAATGATATCC
Organism: Vigna hirtella; assembly: GCA_027742795.1. Lineage (NCBI taxonomy): Eukaryota > Viridiplantae > Streptophyta > Magnoliopsida > Fabales > Fabaceae > Vigna > Vigna hirtella. The sequence goes on from JAHCHA010013237.1 coordinate 113,228, forward strand.
GCTTTTGAGATCAATTTTGGTGAAAATGTTTTCTCCATGTAATTCATCCAACATGTCATCTAATCTAGGAATGAGGTGCCTATATTTGACAGTTATATTGTTGATGGCCCTACAATCTGTACACATTCTCCAAGATCCATCCTTCTTAGGAACCAACAACACAGGCACAACACAAGGACTTAGGCTCTTTTGGATCCACCCTTTATTCAATAATTTATTAACTTGTTTCTCTATTTCTTTTGTTTCCATGGGGTTGGTCCTATAGGCTGGCCTATTAGGAAGGCTTTCCCTAGGCACCAAATCTACTTGATGTTCTATTCCCCTCAAAGGGGGTAATCCACTTGGTACCTCTTTAGGAAATACATCATCAAATTCTTTTAAAAGTTTTTGCAACCCCTTTGGTAGAGAACCAAGTTCATAATTTACTAAAACAAGTTCCTCTTTGCAATAAAGAAGAAAATGAGGTTGTCCAAGCAAAAGATTTTTAGAAACTTTCAAGGTTTGAGGTTGGACAACTTCTTTGGTTGAGGCATTGTTTACCAAATTCATATTTTTCTCCTTTTTCTCTTTCCTATTTTCCTTTTTCTTTTCTCCATCCAACTTCTTCTTAAGAATTATTTGGTCCTCTCTTACTTGTAAAGGTGTAAGAGGACACAAAACAATTTTCTTGCCCTTGTGTTGAATGGTGATTTTGTTGGTGACTCCATCATGCAGAGCTTGCGTATCAAATTGCCAAGGCCTTCCAAGTAATATGTGCCCAGCTTCCATTGGTACTATATCACAAACAATTTGGTCTTCATATTTTCCAATGGAAATGGGTACACTTTACTTGCTCTGTGACTACTATTCCTTCATCCTCTTTGATCCATTGAAGTTTATAAGGTTTAGGATGAGGAGTAGTAGTTAAGCCTAGCTTCTCTACCATTCTTGAACTGCAACAGTTACAACAAGATCCACTATCCACAATCATTGAACATGTCTTTTCAAAAACTTTACATCTTGTGTGGAATAGGTTCTCTCTTTGTGATTGTTCTAGCTCAACATGTTTACTTTCAAGGAGTCTCCTTACCATGAGTAAGTCACCATCACAAGGTAAAGCTTCTTCTTCTTCAGAAGTGGATGTTTTAGACTCACTATATGAAGAACCCTCACTTTTACTCTCATGTTCAAGAATGTAAGTTGACCTTCTATTGCGACACTTAGATGCATATTGTCCTTTTTCCCCACATCTAAAGCACTTAGTCTCCTTACTTCTATGGTCTCTTAAAGGTTCTTTAGCTTTTTCTTTTTCTCTCTCTCCCTCCCTAGACCCATCATACCTTGGCTTAGATAGACTACCCTCCCTCTTGTATTCTCTCTTATGGCTAGAACTTGTAGGGTAGTCCTTTTTAGTGGAGCCTTTCCTCTTGAGTTGTTGCTCCACCCTTACACAAAGTTGGACTAATTCATTGAGATCATTGTAAGGTAAGAGTTCTACCTTATCTCTTATGTCATATTTAAGTCCACATTGGAACCTAGTAATTGTTATTCTTGGTTCCTCTCTTATCCCAGCTCTCAACATGAGTAACTCCATTTTTTGCCTATATTCCTCGACACTCATGTTTCTTTGTTAGAGTTTATGGAGTTTGTCCATTAACTCCCTATCATAGTAAGCTGGCACATGCCTTCTTCTTAAGGCAAACCTTAACTCATTCCAATACCTAATGGCAAGTAGTTGTCTTAATCTAAGGTCTTTGACCAAGGTTGTCCACCAATATAAGGCATAGCCTTAAAATCTTAAAGAGGCCATAGTTACTCTTCTCTCATCATCTATTTGGTGGCACTCAAACAATTGCTCAACTTTCATCTCCCATTCAAGATATTCTTCCACATCATCTTTTCCATGGAAGGGAGGAAGATCAATCTTGGAATCCCTTGGGTGATGCTCTCTCACTCTATGATTTCTCCTAGGAGGTATTTGATAGTGGTCATCATTGTGATGAGTACTATAATGCTCAAGTTCACTAGGTGGAGAGGATGTATCTCTAAAGTATTCTCTTTTTCTATGTTAAGACCCTTCTTTATTTTTACCCTTGTCTCTAAAGTATTTCTTGAGCTCACTAATCTCTTTGTCCCTTTGTTGGAACTTTTGCTCAAATTCCTCTCTTAGTTGTAAGCTTTCACTTTTAGCTCTCACACTCCCTTGGACACTAGATTGACTCATTCTTGTCAAGTATGTAAAAATGATTTTCACAATGTTTTCAAAAACTTGCATAAGTAATGAGTGAAAAGATTTTCACAAACTTTCTTTGTTTTTGGTGAAAGATTTCTAAAGAGATTCTAGAGGTAAAAAATGTTTCCAAGTAGCTCCCAGGAAGAAGAGGTGAGTCACAATTGGACAAGCTTAGAAACCAAGTTCTTCCTAGCCAAAGTTTCCTTAGAATTATCTTTTACCTTAGTTTCTAGGTAGAAATCTTTCAAAATGTTTTCAAATGTTAATGAAATGCTCCGAAAAACCAAAAGAAGGTTTAGCTAGATGCTATGCTATCCTATATACCACGGAGACTTAAAAGAAAAATATCAAACAAGCAATTTAAAGAAAGCAATAAAGATGCAAATTGTAAATTGTAGACGGTCCTAAGTGAAAGTGCAAGTGACACTTGGAGCCCCTTGACACACTTCCACACTAAGGAAACAAAATTACATTATTACAATGTTCAAATTTGATCTTGGAATTGCTTCAAGAGCATTTTCCCAAGTCACTTAGCCAAAAACCAAAATGAAATTTAAACTACAAAGGTTCCGTGATATGAAGGTTCAAACAAGCTTAAAATAATGGCTAAAACTAATGTGGACTTCAATCTTCAGCTGTTGTTGTTTGCCACTCCAAAACAGGTTGCAATTCAAGCTTGTCTGATGTATTTTAGCTGCTAGAACAACAGGATTGCAGCTGCTCAAAAGCACTATTTCTATTTCAACTTCCTAAGATGCTAACTCAGTAGGTGAAGGTTTATGCTTCTGGATGCCGCACAATTGCTAACACAACACTTCAAGATTCAACTCAAAACACACTAAACAGAATTAGCAAACTGCACCAGAATTTCAAACCAGTTTTCTGAATTTTTGACAACTTAGAAGCCAAAAATGAGGAATTCAAATGGAACAAGGCTGGAATGAAAGCAAGCACACAAAAAGAACCTAATTAAAGCTCTAGAACAGATTAATAAAGTAAGAAAAATCAAATTCGCATATCAAAATCCTTTCAGACCCAAACTGTTTGATATTTTGCAAAGATGTTTGATAAAAGGCCCCAATGAATTTCAGATTTTGAGTTTTTGAATTTCTGAGCTTCTATTCTGGATTGCAAGGTTCTATATGCTTTTATCACTGGATTATACTTCTTTTAATCATATAATATCATTTTTAAACATTGAACCAACTTTTACCAATCCAGAATTGAATTTGAGCAAAGAAAATAAGTAAACAGTGGTTGGAAAAGTGAAATCTGCACCAGAAAAGTGGACTGATTTTGGTGGTTTGATACCCAAAACTGTATGGAAGTTTCTTAAACTCACAACTAACAGGTCAAGCAACTTTAATTGATGATTTTGAGTGTGTTAAAACTCTGAAACAACTTATAAATTGTTGGCAATTCAAAATCATCATCCCACTTCCATTTTAACTCAAAAAGTGATGGTTTAAAAAGCTAATATGCATATAGACGACTAAAATATGACCAAATGAACAGTGATAGCAAGTTTCAAACATCAATTTAAACTTGTTCAAGCTTTCCAAAAGCACAGAAACAGCAAAATTCAAAAACCACCCTTGCTATAGCCAATTTAAGCACCAAAATACACTTATAAACCACCCAAAATCACTTTTCCAAGGATTCAAGGGCTGGACAGCAAAGAAATGACTCAAGAAGATGTCATTGCACAGAACTAAGCTAGAATTAAAGTGCTTAGTATGACCAAACTCAGAATGGACCTAGCAAATATGTTTACCACGGTGAAAAGCTATAATAAAATCTGAAATAGTGAGATGCTAAGGATTTTGAGAAACCAAGCTATGCATATTGCATTTCATTGCCTACTATGGTTTGCTACACCTTTAGCAACCTTCAACAACACTAAACAATGTTGTACTAAGCTTCAAACTCAATGGAAAACAGTTGGAACTGATTTAACAACTTAAACCGAAATAAAAATTCTGCATCAGAATTGAAACACTATTGAAAATCAGATTTGCTTTTGAGTGCTTCAGCTTGTATCACCAAAGCTAGAACAAGTCTTCATTGCCTTTATTGGTAGATATATAGCTTGTCTAGCATTTCAACTCAAGCAAAAATGAAATGAACCAGCAGAAATGAATACCAAACAAAGACAAAATGAAAACTGCAACTATAAAGTGCACAAGACTAAGACACTACTGAATTTGAAATTCAAGCTGGAAATGATTCAAACACACAAAATTCACTGATTAAAATAAAGGATAAACATGATAACATGATGGAAGCACACCGAACAATGATTAAACACACCAAATTAAGAAGAACAGAACCAAAACAAAATGGAAACAATGCTGGAACAAAAACTGGACAAAATGCAAAAACAGAATTGGAATAAAGAATTGATGAAATAGCCTAGCTCTTGGTGAGTGGACAACCTAATCTCATGATTCACGCAAGGAGGAGCTCCAAACCAGAGTAGAACATCCATGGAAATAGGTGCAGTGGAAAATGGAAGATAATGAAGTGTTTGAAGTGTTTAAGGTGAAGAGAACTGTGTTGGTGAGGCCTCACAGCTTAGAGGGCCTTCCTACAGAGGAAGGAAGCTAGAGGAAGGGTGGAGAAGTCGAAAATCAAGAGTGACTCAAGAGCAATAGGGCTGGGAAATGAATTCAACAACATATTACTAAGCTCAAAAGTGAGAAAAATACAAAGGAGAGGCCCTCTTATTTATAGGTGAAGAGGGGCCTCATTTCTGATCTAATTTACCTCCAAAAGTCAAATACAATTTGAGCTTGGGCGCCAAGTTAGCTGGGACATGCTTCCCACTCCAACCAAGCACACAAGGAAAGCATGTGAAAATTCAAATTTTAATACGCAGTGGCTGGGCCAGGCATGGTTTTGGCTGGGCCATTTCTGAATCCGGAAGCTAAAATTCTTCTTGTTTCCGATCCGGAAGCTAAGCTGCTAAATCCGGAATTCACACTATTTCCTCTCCTTTTTAGCTCATTTGCTTTCCTTGGCTTCTCAAGCTTCCTAGGTGGCTCAACTATGGTCTCCAAGCTTTATTAGACCCTACAAACAATAGTATAAATGTTTTAGGCAAAAGAAGAAGGATTTTTATAAGTAACCTTCCATAGAAGTAAAGTGATAGGTGATCCTTCTTCTTCTTGAATCTTCTTTGCCATGGCTTTAGTAAGAGGTCCAATGTGATTCCTTGTTGGTCTTCCAACATAAGTTGAGAATATTTGTGTGGTATTGATAAAGGATCAAGTTTGGGGTTGTTGGGAAATTTGAAAAAGGAAAATAAAGAGAATGAGCATTGAGCTAAGTGATTGAGCAAATGAAAAGCAAAAGAAAAAGAAAAGAAAATAAAAAAGAAAAGCTCAATGCAAGGGAAAGTTGGGAATAAGTGAGAATGGTTTCTTGAAAAGGGAGATTGTGATTAAATGATGAATTTATGAATGATTCTCTTAACTCAAGGATTTTGTGATCCGGAAAAACCAATTTTCTTCTTAGTCCAGCCACGTTTCAAGCTATAGAAAAGCCCTTGTGATGATACTTGCTTGTGAGTGTGTTTGATTGTGGTTAAATAAAAGGCAAAGTTGATTTATGTGACATTGTGATAGTATAGTGAATGAGTTACCTCTAGATACACTTGTGTGTTGAGAGAAACACTTTTTTCTTGGTGAAGAATAGTTCTATATATGCATGATTACATCTTTGCTTGGTTGATCATTAATGAGTACATCATCTGTTGAATATTTTGTGATCATGACTACCAAAATGAGCTTAATTGAATTAAGGGATTTATTCATCTTGATTGATATTCTTTATAATAAGCTGATATGAGCAATTACTTGTCATGAAAGAAAAGGTTTTCAAATTTGTTGAAACCATTGTATTGACTGGTTGAAAGCTAAGTTACATTTTGTTTGCTTGAGGACAAGCAAAGTTCTAAGTTTGGGGTTGTGATAACGATTGAATTTACCGTTATTTGATACTTAATTTTGATACTAAAAACACCCTTTTTGACTTAGAAACTAGCTTGGAATCATAGTTTTGATGAATAAGAGAGTTGAAGGTGAATTTAATGGCTTTGTGGTAGATTTCAGTGTTTTTCAACAGGAATTGAGATGATTTGGAAGAAGAGTTGAAAGTAGTAAGGAGTTGGAACTCAGGAAGGGATGGAAAAGCATCAAAAAAGGAAATCGCAGCTGTCGCAACCGGAATCGCGACGAGACAACAATAAAAAAAAACGTTTGAAAAAGAGATTTGGATTCGCGACCAAAGTTTATTCCGAAAAACTACGGAAAAACCATAAAATGATAAGGCATGGTCTGCGAAAACCGGATTTTGGGTTCGGGAGTCGGTTACGCGTAGGGAAGGTATTAGCACCCTACAGCGCCTACCCTAAGGCAGTCTAAATACGCGAATGTGATGTGGTTTTCAAAATGTTTAACTATCCCTTAAAATAATACTCTAAAGAAACAAAATATATTTTTTTAGTTTTTTGGGCCGCACAAGGATTGACCTTGCTCCTACGTATTCTCATTCAAAATGAGAAATCACAGTTACGTAGTTCTTTTGAAACTGTTTGAGAAGTTTGTTTGGAATTTGTTTGGAAAATGATTATGGATAAATTTGGATTTTTGGGAAGGTGAACCTGACAAGGACTACCCTTGCTCCTACGTATCTCCACTCTTGATGGAGAATTAAGGATCACGTAGTTCTGGCTCATAGATTGTTTGTCGTTTGAAAAAGCAGATGTTTTTAATTTTTGAAAAAGCAAAGTTCTAAGTTTCGGGTTGTGATAACGGTTGAATTTACCGTTATTTTATACTTAAATTTGATACTAAAAACAACCCTTTTGACTTAGAAACTAGCTTGAAATCATAGTTTTTTGTGAATAAGAGAGTTGAAGGTGAATTTAATGATTCTATGCTAGATTCCCTTAACTTTGTAGGTTATTGATATGATTTGGAAGAAGAGCAAAAGTACCAAGGAGTTGGAACCCATAAAAGACAGAAAAAGCACCGAACCGAACGGTCTGATAAAGGAGGATCCAGACCGAACGGTCTGATAATGAAGAAGATAGTAGAACGGTGTGAAGGTGGTGGAACCTAGGCCGAACGGTGTGAGCAAGAAAGACAATTGTCGAACGGTGTAACTGAGTGATAACGGTTGAAAATACTGTTATCTGTGATATAATTTTTATACTAAATGCACCCTTTTTGACTTAGAAACTTGCTTTAACTCATGTTTTTGCTTTAGTTTTGTGAATAAGAGAGTTGAGGTTATTGGAATTATTTGAAAGAAGAGTTAAAGTACCAAATAGTTAGAATTATCAGAAAAGTCAACCAGAGTGCAGAAAAGTCAACCAGAATGCATAAAAGTCAACCAGAGTGAATAATTTAGTGTTGTTTCGCGCCTGGGCGCCCTTCCAGGGGGCTCTGAGCGCCAGATTGAGTGTCGTTTTGCGCCTGAGCGCCAGTTTTGTGGGCTCGGACCTGTATTCTGTTATTTTTATGTTCTATTTAAGGATTTGGACGTCCTAGGCCTAGTATCTTTTGACAGAAAGAGGCGCATAAACACTCCTTTCATCTCTCGGAGGCGGATTTTTGATGCGGAAGCTCCGATCTTCAACTTTTAGGGTTTTATCTTTCATTCTTTTCCATATTTTCATCTAGTTTCACCATGTCTATGGTGAACTAAACCTCCATTGTTGTTGGGGAAATGATGTAATCCATTGAAACTCTCATGTATTGAATTGATTTATATTATAAATGCTTTACTTCATTAATTGTTAGGGTTTTTCCTCTACGCTCTATGCATGCTTTGTTTAACTCATTCAATTGCATGATTACTGATGTTGTCGATATGGAAACATATGGGGAAATCTAGAACTGGGGAAATTCCCCCAAAAGCAATATTACCTAAACATATGGATAGGAGGGTTGGCTGCCTTTAAGCTTCTGTGCGAATGTAATGCATAATTAATTGCTGGGGATACAAGACATTGTGATCTAGTAATTATGAGTAGGCTTTCTTCACTGAGACATCGGGTTTAAGGTAAATTAGAAAGTGGCATTAATATTAATGAAGAAGATGAATTCATAAATACATGAGAGTGGATAGGATAAGTCAGAAACCCCAACAACATAATCATTTCATATTTTATACACCAATCACCTGTGCATTCTTCAAGTCAATTGATCAACACTTGCATTCATATTTATTTTCTGCATTATAAACACCATGATTTTGTTTACAAGTCTTAATTAATCAAGAAACCACATGAATGTCTAGGACGTGAGTCTCTTGGGAAACGATACTTGGTCTTACCATTTATTATTACTTGATACGATTTGGTACACTTGTTGGAGTCTTAACACTGGGGTCAGACAATTTGAGAGACATATAGACAAACCGAACGGTTTGTGAAAGGAGAAGTCGAATGGTGTGGTGGAAGATTGGCCGAACGGTTAAAGAGGAGACCGATCGATCAATAGTGAAACCGAACGGTCCATGACATTTGCTGAGCACCACTTTGCACCGCCCGGGCGCCGTTTCAGGGGCGCTGAGCACCAATTTCGTCTGTCTTGCGCCTGGGCGCCCTTTTTGGGGCGCTGAGTGCCACTTCATCATGTCGCACCATGCCTGCTTGCCTTCTAAGCTAACCCTGAGCGCCAGTTCTAACCCGCACACCGCTTGGGCGTGCCCTAAGTGGGGCGCTGAGCGCTAGTCTCGTGGGCTTGGACCCATTTTCTATTATTTTTATGTTTTATTTAAGGACTTGGACGTCCTAGGGTTCACATCTTTGGATGGAATAGGCACAAAAACACATTCTTTGATCTCTCAGAGGCGGATTTGGATACGGAAGCTCCTATCTTCAACTTCTAGGGTTTTATCTTTCATTCTTTTTCCATTGTTCATCTAGCTTCACCATGTCAATGGTGAACTAAACTCTATTTGTTGTTGAGGAATGATGTAACCTTTGTAAACTCTCATGTATTGAATTGATTCTTTATTATATATGCTTCTTTCATTAATTGTTAGGATAATTCTTCTTCGCATAATGCTTGCTTTGTTTAACTCATTCTTTAGCATGATGTATGATTTGCATGAGTACCGGAAGGTATCTTACAATTCATGACCTGGAGAATTATTCCCAGAACCAGTATTGCTCAGGAATGGGGGTATGAGTTTTGGTTGTCTTAAGCTTCTGTTCTTAAGAATTAATTATTAGGAATGCTAGGAATCGTATGAACTAATAATTAAGGATAGACTTTCTTCGCCGAGGAATCGGGTTTTAAGTGTTTCAGATAGTGACATTGACATTAATGAAGAAGTAGAATTCGTATATACATGATAGTAAACTAGGTGAAATATAACCCCAACAACATATTCATTCCATAATATCAAATCCGTTCATCTTTGCACTTTTGTCCAATTGATCAAATTGCATGCATATTTACTTTTCAGTATTTGCATTGTAAACCTAAAAGAGTTTGTTTTCAAGTCTTAATTAATCAAGAAATCACATAATTGTTTAGGTCGTGAGTCTCTAGGGAAACGATACTTGGTCTTACCATGTTTATTACTTGATACGATTCGGTACACTTATCGGAGTCTTAACAATGCTCTGATATAATCTGTGCATACTGCATTGTGCATCTGGGTTTTGAATATAAAACATGCATAATGACAGGAGGAACATTACATATTTTTTAAATATTTCACATGCCTATATTTAAGGGGGAGAATATATCTTTAACATGTGATTATCTGTGACAGGGGGAGCATCTTTATTTGTTTGATTAACATGATTTACTGATGCATCTCTGAAATAATTGATTATCTGAATACCAATACCTATTTGCATACCTTTTTTGCTAATGCACAAAGGGGGAGAATGCTGGGAGAATGTTCTGATATTCATTTTGAGCTCTGATATACATTTTGTTTGCTATGATATACTCTCATATGTTCTGATATGAATTGATATGTTTTTTTTTTGCTCTGAATAAAAAATGAGAATATTTCAACATTTGCTCTGATACATTTTGATCATTTGCTGATCATTTGCTCTGATACATTTTGATATAATATGATTTTATTTGTACAACATGGTTGTTTATTAATCATGGTTGTGCATCATCAAAAAAGGGGGAGATTGTTGGTATTGTTGATAGGGGGAGCATTGGTTTAGTTGAACCTACAATCTCAGAGTTTCTTGTTTTTGATAATGACAACACATAATTAATAACACATGTGTTTATGTGTTACATGTTCATTACTTTCATGATTATGAATATATGTGAACATGTTTGTGTTGTATTGATCATTGCAATTCACTATGTTATATGTGAGATTTAATCTATGATTGCATGAAAATTGTTTTGGAAAAGAAAAACCACATGCACTTCTGTTGAACTTATAATAAGTGGCAAAACAACAGTTTTAAGTCGACTTTATTATGAAGTAAGTCGATTAAAACTCGTGGCTTTGCACAAACTTTTTCAAAGTGTGCTGTGAGAATTTTTGAAGAGAAAGTTTTTCAAAACTATGTTTTTAACTGTTACAAAGTCGATTATGTGCGCAAGCCATTCGACTAAGTCTGTTACAGTTTTGAAATTCTGTTAATGCTTGTATTAAATGTTACAACGGCTATATTTTTAAATATGTTGACCAAGCATTTATTGTGATTCAACTGCATTAATTGTACATTCAATTAACTGCATTGATTATTGCTAACTGCTTTAACTGAATTGTGATATTTGACTGCATTAGTAGCTAAGTCGACTAAAATGTGTCTGAGATGTGTTTATCTATATATTGACGCGAATTTGAATTCTGTAAGAACTTTTGTGAATTCTAACATTTTCATATTCATTACAGATTAGTGCTATCTGATAACAGTTGAAAAACTGTTATTTTCATGCTTAAAATTGATACTAAAAGCAACCTTTAACACTTAGAAACTAGCTTGAAATCATGCTTTTGTTCATATTTTCAGAAATAAGAGAGCTGGACAGGTTTATGCTTGATTTCAGTGTTTTTGTGCAGGTTTTAAGGTGAATTTGGTGAAAGAAGTGAAGAAGGAGAGAGATGGAATCAGAAAAGACATCAAAAAGTGCAAAAGGAGAAGCCGCAACTGCCGCTCAGCGGCAGTTTACCGCTGAGCGGCACTCAAGAGATCACGGTGGATCCACTGAGGGGCAAAATGGCCGCTGAGGGGAGAAAATAACTCACGCACTTACTGCTGAGCGGCACTTTACCGCTGAGCGGCACACTTATGGGCTTGGACCTAATTTTCTGTATATTTTAGAATAGTATATAAGCTTTAGGGCGTCCTAGGGTTTGTATCTTTGGCTGGGAGGAAGCAGAAACACACTTTTCACCCCTTCGGGGTAGATTGGGAGATGGTGACAGCTCTCCTCTTCTCTTTCTAGGGTTTTTCTATCTCTTTCATTCTTCCATTATTATTCATCTAGTTTCACCATGAATATGGTGAACTAAACCTTGTATTGTTGTTGGGGAATCAATGTAGTCTTGTGAAACTCTCATATATGGAATTTGTTTTTACATCTTATATTTAAGACCTATGCTTTCTTTCATCAGTAGTTAGGGTTTTTCCTCTTTGCTCAATGCTTGCTTTGTTTAACTCATTCAATGCATGATTATTGATTTTGTCGATACGGGAACGTACGGGGAAGTCTAGATCCGGGGAATTTCTCCCAATAGTATATTGGTTGTCGTTAAGCTCCTGCACTAAAAGAACTAATTATTAGGAATGCTAGGAATTGTATGAACTTGTAATTAGGGATAGGCCTTCTTGCAAGGTAATTTAGAGAGTGGCATTAACAATGATGAAAGGAATGTTGAATTCCTAAAATATATGAAAGTGGATAAGATGAAATTGATAACCCCAACAACATACTCATCCATATAATTCATCCCGTGTTTGTGTTCCTTTTAGCCATTGATCAAAACTCATGCATACATGTTTATTTTCTGTTTTGCATATTAAATTCCACTTATTTCGTTCTTAAGTCTTAAATAATCAACGAATCACATAACTAAACTAGGCCGTGAGTCCTTTGGGAGAACGATACTTGGTCTTACCGAGTTTATTACTTGAAACGATTCGGTCACACTTGCCGATTGTTCAACAAGTTTGTGGCGCCGTATTTCGGTGTTCATAAATTTGTCATCACTATCTTACAGAACTTGGAAAAGCTCCAAGAATCAAAGAAGAAGACCGTGGTGATCATCTCTTCTGATTTCTTGAAGAGCAAGATTGTTGTGCCTTGAAAGAGCTTATCAAATATGCACAGAGAGGTGTTTACTGAAAGATCAAAGTTGATAATCTATTGAAGATTGGGTTATTTCCCTGTTGTGATAACAGGAAGAAGAGCATGCAGCGTTCTTGACTTTGAGGGGTTTCTCAAAGGGTGTAGACAGCAAAAGAGGGGATTCTTGCTACTGGTCTTTTTGTTGTATGCCTATATTTTGATTAAAGGGTTAGAGGGGTGTTTTATATTTTTGATGTGGAGGTCTCTATAAAAGCCTTGTTGTAAAAGCCTTGATCATTATAGTGCATTTGCTTCCTGTGGTGGAAGGACACTGGATGTAGGCTTGGCCGAACCAGTATAAAAACTCAGCGTTTGATCTTTCTAACCCTACTCTGTTAAATTCAGTCGACTTTATATTTTACTCATTCGATTATATTATGTCGCACTACAAAGTATTTTTGCTTACGTTTCAAGAAAGCTTTTAAAGTCATCTACTTTGCGAAAAAGATTTAAAGAAAATATTGTTTTTGTATTTCACCAATTCACCCCCCTCTTGGTGTTGAAAATTAAGTCATTCTATTTTAACAATCTATAAAAATAATCGTCTAGGATAATGTGCTAAACGATATCTATGTCTAGATCATATCCTAAAGAAGAAAATATAGACTACTCTAAACGATTTGATAAACACATTAGCATAAATGCTATAGTACAAGGACTATACATTAAACATTATAATAAACGTCTAACGTTTTAAATCCAAATGTAAGAATACTACTTTTTGTCTGTTGTATTGTTTCTCCTTAAATGTGTAGATCCATAAAGGACAAATAATTTATTCAAAACTTCTGCGCTAACTCAAAAGAACATTGAGAAATACAAAGACATTTTTGAATGTTTCTTCATTGCTTTTTGTCTGCCCAATCTGTACAAGCAACACAGTTGCCTCTGAAAAAGCAACATAATATCTGACCTCGTACAAACGGCTACACACCCATATCAAAGTTAATGCTTCTAAGTAAAGAATCTTTCTTGAAGTTTCATATAAAGAAGTTGCATGAACAAAAGAAAATGACCATAACTGCATATATTCTTGTTATTGCATCGTCTAGGTTTGAGAAAAATCCTTGTAACAAATCTTTTCAGATATATTTTGTATTGATCAATATCCTCTCTAAAAGAGGTTTTCATCTGTATTTGCTTCAAAAATACTTTGTTGGTTTTGGATAATTAGAAGTTATTTGAAATACTTGGTTGTTTAACTTAAAGGAGTTAAATAGTCTAACTAGTTTGACTAGTGAAAAACTAGGAATGGTGAAACTTATTGTAAAATCAGGAATGGTGAAACTCGTTCTAACTTTTTTAAGTTAATAAACCTTTTAAGAGTAGTTAAAAGATAACTGAATGTAACTCAATTCGAGTGAAACAATATAAAAAAGAAAACAATATTATAAATTTGGGATGTAAGAGAACTATGTTCCCGCCTACCGAATTAAGAAAAAAATAGACCACCTACCCAATTAAGAAAAACAATTGACAAAGGTGAGAACAAACACCTATTTTTATGTGCAAAAAAAGTTTAACGTAATTTAATTAAAAATAATACTTTAAAGGTGTAATTGTTTCGTACTTGGGTATGATAAAAAGATTCATGTTTTTAATATCTTTAAATTTCAAATAAGTTTATTTCTTACTTTGTAAATTTGAAATTGATCTGTATACTTCTTTGTAATTTTTAAAATATTTGATTTAGTCTTTTTGTTGCAAATACCGTCAATTTTTCTACATGATTAATAAGAAAAAAAATTATTTGCAATAAATTTGATTTTACATTCTCATCCTTAATTATGTAATCACATTATTTTTGTATAAAAGTATTTGTTTTAGCAAGAGGTATGATAAATAAAACAAAATCGGTCAATTGATAAAATAAATGCTTCAAATTTAAAAGATTTTAAAAAAAATAAATAAAGACATCACAGATACAATGAACCGAAAGGATAAAAAACGTTTTTTCTGCGTTGAAGGATGTTGCACATGGGTGGAAGTAAGCCCTACATGTGAGACGTGACCTTTGGTAAATTTGTGACTTCCCTGAACGAATTTCAAAATTTTGTGATTTCTTTAATTAAATTTTAAATTAGGTGACTTTCTTAATCAGATTTTAAAATTGAGTGAGTTTTCAGATTTGATAAGTTTTTTAAAATGAATTTTGAAATTTGGTGATTTTTTAAATTGATTTCTGTAACATCCCCAAAATACAGTAATTACCATAATTGAGAATTAATTACAATTAACAGTAACAAAAATCAGTCTTTGCATTAAAAATCTGATTCAAAAGCCGAACGGCATCAGTACACAGGCACGCGCATAAACGCATACAAAGAAAACTTAAAATGAACGCTCTGAGATATATAAACAGCGTACATCAAAATGAAGAAATCTAAAGCTAAGACGAACGGCCTTACAAAATACTTGGACGAACGTTCTTTTTACACTAACATGCTCAGTACTAAACTAACGAGCACCACTAAGGCTCGGCCTTCACTTCAACCTCTACCAGATTGGCTTCATCCAAATTTTCTTCTTCCAGTATTTGCTCAAGGGATGCACCACCATCTGCTCACATCCACAACGGATGATCATTGCATTTTGACAAGACGGA
>JAHCHA010013237.1:128409-147040 GCA_027742795.1 Vigna hirtella
GTGAGGTGTCAGGATTAATTTAGGCTAATTATTAAGGGTTTCACATTTTCAAAATCCGATAAGTTTTCTAAACGAAATTCGGTATATGTAAAACATAAAAAGAAAAAGAAGAAAATTCAAACATATGTAAATATATAATTTCAAGTCTAACTTAAGGAAATAAAGATGCTAATATCTAGAAAATACGAGATGAAACGAAGCAGAAAATGAAGGTGAACAGAGCAAAGCGGACAAGAGGTTTTGCATCTGATTAAAACTCACCACCACTACACACGATAACCACTAAAAGAGAAACAGATACACGAGTGAAGAAGACACGTGAAGACTTGGGGTGCATCACGATAAATATAGAGGCCACAATAAATATACTTTGGTAAGCCGTAATCACTCTTTATTTAATTTTTTTTATATTATATATATTTTTACTGGAAGACAAAATTGTCAACTTGAAGGGGACTTTGAGTTTCACTTTGTAACATCCCAAAAATACAGTATAAAAACTATATAAGGAAATAATCACATATTAATAATATTCTAGATCAGTCTTACAAAAGATGAGACGTACGCTTATGACCGAACGACCTTACAAGATAACGGGGAAATTAAAACTGTACAAATATGCAATCTAGACCGAACGGTTTACAGAAGACGTACCGAACGGTCATACAAAAGAGGAAAACAACAGATGACCGAACGATTATCACACAAAGAAACTAACTACTGACCGAATGACTCTACTGTTCGGTCTTAACTTCTACCTCGACCAAACTTTCTTCTTCCAGCGCCTCTTCCAACAAAGCTTCTCCTTCTGCTCACATCCACACGGATGATCATTGCAACAGAAGGACAACCACCGAACGTACAAAACGGACAAGATAGGAAATAGGGTAAGCTTATGTAATTTAATTCAATTATCAACATATATCTCACTCAATCAATTTAAACAAGATAACTCATTAACTCTTTCATGCAAAGCCTAATACTAGACTCTGACTGTCCGGACTGTATGAATTCTGTGTAGCTACGACGTTCGTGCACCCGGGTGATGTAGTAACTAGGATACCCTCAATAGCTGCCACCCGAGGTTAGTCCGTTCCGTCCAAATTAACCATAAGGACGAGGACCTCCTGCCATTCCCACACATGACTTACCCTTCTCTACGTGAGAAACGAGTAATCACAGAATATCAGGATGAACCGCCAGCTTAGCGTGCCCACATTCATACTTTACCATTCCAATATCAAATCATGAGATATTCCTCCCCGAAACACTCTTCCATAACCAAAGTCATTTCATCCATATCGTATTCTATCATCTTTCATTATTAAAACCTCAACTGAACCAATTTGAATAATGATCCCTTAGGATACCAAATACCGCACGTTAGTTTTTAATCCAGAACAAGACCGAACACTTGGAGTGAGACCGAGATGCTTCCAACTCAAACACAATCAAATTGAGAGAGTTACTCACTAGTTATGAAAAGGACCGAATATAATAATACTTATCAGAGACTAATATAATCGAATGTTGTTTACCAAGTGAGTCAATTTAATGAACTGACTCTTGAGAGTTCAAACCGAACACCGTAAAGCCTAGGCCGAGTACTAGGACTCTAGGCCGAAACCAATTGAGACAAGTACTGTAGGACACCAAAGAATAGTACTTGACGGAATCATATGATGAAGAAACCGATTGCCAATAAATACTTAGCTTCTTAATGAGCTAAACCTCAAGGAAACCGAATGTCAGTTGAAGACTGAGCACTGTAGAGAGCGAACTCTATGGAGTTTGGACGAACACTCTTATTATAAAGATAGATTACGGAAACGAGAACGAGCGCCTGTTGTAAGACCGAGCACTTACTTAGTATGAGCGCTTGGTGTAAGACCGAGCACTACTTAGTACGAGCGCTTGGTGTAAGACCGAGCACTACTAAACTTATAGAAGAAAGCCTTGATAAATATAATAAGATACCATTTAAATAGTGTTCACGAACGAACGAAATATACAAATACATATAGATATACTTAAGTTTACCATCAAACACCAAGGAACGAATATCCTTGGTTCAACGCTTTTATACATATATTACAGAACGAAGACGCTCGGTCCTCAACTGGAATTCTTTCCAAATGAAAGAATCCAGTTCCAACCGAGTCCACAGGAAAACCCAACGGTCAAAGATCTTCAGTGACGAACATAAATTTTCACATAAAACTCTAGACTTAGAATTCATAATCTTATCAATACATTTCTCAACATCTCTCTTCATACATTCATACATCCATATCATAGTAAGTATTCACACTTCATACAGTCAAAACATATCAACAATCATACTTCATATTCATTCAGAAATCAACGAACGTACATCCATTTAAAACAAGAATCTTAATCAAATTATATAAGCTTCCCTTACCTCTAAGCGTGACCAAACGTTCACAGTTCAGAATACGGGTTCACCTTTACTAGAGACCTTAGCGTTCTACAATCACACCTTAAGAAACTAAACCAAACAGAAATCCAGAAACTCTCAGAACAAGATGATTGACTCATGCAACCCATAAATTAGGTTTGCATGTACCATGAAACCAACCGGCTGAATGAAGAGAGAACTTACCAACTTAGAACCCGAAACTGATCGGTTCAAACGAACGTCCTCGACGCCGGAAATGCTCAGGTGTGGTCTGTTTGATGATCGGAAGAAGAAAAGAGTGAGATTTTGTAGAGAGAAGTAAGAGCTTTTTAGAGAGAAGGAGGAGAAAAATGGAGTTTCAAAAGATTGAAGAAGATGGTTGCATGCAGAGAGTGGCGTGAATTTTGAAAAACTAAGTTTTACTTCTACCCTCCAAAAGCAAACGGCCACTCGACTGCTCACACCTGTCTTCCACTTTCTGATTTCCAGCTCCCCTTGCTCGACATTTGTCTTCCACTCAAATGGGGATTTTTAGTGTGTTTTTAATGATTCTGACACACTTGAGCATGTGTAGTAAATAAGGAATGAAAGGAAAAAGGTAAAAACATGATAACTATCCTCATATTTTTTTCTTTTATAAAATTAGCTTATCTATAATTTAGAAATTTTTACATAACTTTTCTAAATTTTGAATTTTAATTTAGGAATAAATGTGTTCAGACAAGTCTTTCCATTAGTATGTTGTTTGTAATGCTTGGTATAACATTTATAAAAGTTGCACATGGTATTGAAGAAGTCATATTTGATATGGGTTAAATGTTGAAGAAAGAGTCGTGACTTGTAAGTTTGTATCTCCTGAAATAAAAAAGTTGGAGATGAAAATTGCAGGTAGGCAAATATAGTAATTTAGTAGTACAATTACGATGGATCCAACAATAAAATACGTACAACACGTCTTTCGGCAAGGGTGACTGACTTTGTGACTTAAATGCATTTAATAAGTGATAATGATTTATTGGAATAAATTTCAAGCATTTATTTGTTCTGATTTTTTATAAAATAATTTTGGGATGTAATTGTCTACATGAAGTAGTAGAATGGAGATAAGTATATAGAGTTCCAAATATTTTCAGAATTCAATGTTTAAATACACTAATAACAGAAGCACACAAGAAGGTAGAGAAATTAACTTGATTGTTAATTGGAGATTGAACAAATAATTGGCGAGCCAAGTTTTGAAAATAAAAATCAATACATATATTATTTGGTAATATTTTATTATGATATCTTTATCACTACTTTTTGTTTAATGTTAGAAAAAAAGACTAAAATAAATAATCATTTAATAATTTTTTATCAAGTTTTTCTTCCATTATATAAAATTAAACTTATACATGGCCCAACAAATATGTTAATATGTGATGTTATGCGGTCCAACAATGTCCATTAAATTGTATAGGACTAAATTGGTTAGAAGATATTCTTAGTCATATTTGTTAAGGAAAATATTCATATATTAACAGGATATATGACTAAATCTCAATAGTTTGATTACATTATGATATTCCTTGATACCATATATTTACAAAAATATTATTGGTCTATCATGTGAGATATCACATTATTTTGATTATCCTACTAATTATCATATACAGTAAGTTATTATTTTATTGATATTATTTTATATCAACCTTTATATTATTTGTTTTTATCACATAAGAAAATAGATCTAGAAACATTATAAACACACATGGTATTTCACCAAGAGATATTCTCACATACTCATTCTCTTTTACTTCAAAAAATTCAAACTCTCTTATTAATTTGAGCGTCAAAGAGTTTTTTTATAGGTGGATCTTCTCTTATGTTCCAACCCTAAGGAGCACACGTCAGAATTCCTTAATCTACTTAGATTTTGCCACCTGTTCGAAGGTCCACGCTCTAGATCCCGGTAAGAATATTTAGCTCCCATTGTAGGGCCAATAACGAGTTTTTAAGACGATCCATCAATTCCTTAAGCCCTCCATTTGGGATGAACAGTCATACCCATTAGACCTCTACTAAGGGGTTTATGTTCCTATCACACTAAATAGTCACAAATCACTTAGAAGTTATGGCTTAAGGCCCTTTAAATACACTTGCCACCCTTTGAGGCAACTTTTAAGGACAAAATCGTGATGAAACACATGCTCCGAGGAGGCATTGAGTTACCTAGAGGGTAACATAAAAAGAAAAGCCATCAAAGGAGGCATTGAGCTATCTAGACGATAACATAAGAACATAAAAAGACTCAAAGGAGGCACCAAGTTACCTAGACGGTAACATAAAAAGAAAATCTCTCAAAGGAGACATCGAGTTACATAGACAATAACATAAAAAGAAAAGTCCTCAAAGGAGCCACCGAGTTACTTAGCTCATAAGATAAAAAGAAAAGTCATCAAAGGAGACATCAAGTTACTTAAACGATAACATAAGAACATAAGAAAAAAAACCCTCAAAGAAGGCATCGAATTACCTAGACAGTAACATAAAGAGAAAAGACCTCAAAGGAGGAACCGAGTTACCTAGATGGTAACATAAAAAGAAAAGCCCTCAAAAGAGACACCAAGTTACCTAGAGCGTAACATAAAAACAAAAGCCTAGATGGTAACATAAAAAGAAAATCTCTTAAAGGAGGCACTGATTTGTTTAGATAGTAAAAGAAAAAGAAATACCTTCAAAAGAGGCACCAAGTTATCTAGATGATAACATAAGAAAAGCCCTCAAACGAGGCACCAAGTTATTTAGACGATAACATAAGAAAATCCCTTAAATGAGACACCAAGTTATCTATACAATAACATAAGAGAAGCTCTCAAACGAGGCACCAAGTTGTTTAGATGGTAACATAAAAAAGCCCTTAAACGAGGAACTAAGTTATCTAGACGATAACACAAGAAAATCCCTCAAACGAGGTATTGAGTTAACTAGACGATAACGTAAAAAAAGCCTTCAAATGAAACACCAAGTTACTTAGACATATATATTGTAAATATGTCTTATCTCAAATTGATATTGGATTTCCAATACACTCCTTTAACATCAACACATATATAAATCTTGAGCATACACCAATGCAAAGACCTTTTTTATAGTGACTTTTTATATCGGTTATAATCCACTAGGTATAAAAAGTGATATGATGACATAATTGTAAATAAGATAACACTTTTTATATCGGTTGTAGTTATAAGATGTATAGAAAGTGGGTGCGATAGTATTTTTTGTAATAAATAAGAAAACTTTCTATATCTATTCTAATTATAATCGATATAGAAAGTGGACGCGGTGACATTTTTGTAATAAATAAGAATTTTTTTATATCAGTTCTAAATGTAATCGGTATATAAAGTAGTATCTTATTTTTTTTTTATTTATAAAGATAAACCCAAGAGTCAATCCACTAGACTCGTGATTTCTGTCTAGTGAAGTTTGCACTGACTAGGGTTTGTCTCTATGGTTGATTGCAAGAATGGTGGTGTGCAAAAAGACATGGCATTGTTCGATGCACTAGTACAAAAACATCGTATAACGTCACGCGTTCAACGTCCAACCACTGAATAACCAAAGATAAAACTAAGCGGTGACCTTTTTGTAAATAAATGCAATTATTAAACGTCGTTTAGAATTGTAATTCGACGTAAAAGGATATTAAACGTCAAATGACTTTTAAATTCGACGTCAAAAGGTTAGTGAATTCAATAAAAATTTGAGCGGGAGATTGGAAATTCATTCAATTTATCTTAGCGCACGATACCCTCTTCTCTTCTCAAACTTTTCTCGAACGAAGTTTCACGAGCATAACATGTAATCTTTTTTTCATTTGATACAAATGCATGTTGATTAATTACTTTATGTATGATTTTTGTTTGTTTTAACCGATTATTTTCGTGCTCTTCTCCTTCATAGACGCATTCTGCTTTCTCTCTCACTGTGACGAAACTTTATTCCGACGAACCCATCTTTTGAAGGTTAGTTTTCGTTTTCGTTATTATTTTCGTTTTGAAGAACTTATTTGTTGAAATTATTTGTTCTTTTTTTGTTGAATTTGTTTGTTGTTGTTGTTAAGTTGAACTTGTTTGTTGTTGTTGTTTGATTGAACTTTTTTGTTGTTGCTTATTATTGTTTGCTGTTGATACTACACGTTCATGGTTCATGCTTTATAAAATATAAAAAACTGAAATTTGTTGTTTTTTTTTCTTTTCAGGTCTCATAGAGTTGTAAAAAAGGATCACAATTAATTAAACAATACAAAAAAAAATTTATTAACATCGAATATGGACAAAATTCGACGTTAAGTTAACGTCGTATATTAACAAAATTCGACGTTAATTTAACGTCGAATTTTTTAAATTCGACGTAAAATTAACGTCTTCTGATATGACGTCGTCCGCGAATTCGCCATTAAAAGCCCAAAATATTCGACGTTATACGCGATTTTTTTACTAGTGATGGTGCGAT
Organism: Vigna hirtella; assembly: GCA_027742795.1. Classification (NCBI taxonomy): domain Eukaryota; kingdom Viridiplantae; phylum Streptophyta; class Magnoliopsida; order Fabales; family Fabaceae; genus Vigna; species Vigna hirtella. The sequence continues at coordinate 135,329 of JAHCHA010013237.1, forward strand.
TTGGAAGTCTACATTAGGTTGCTCACAATTTTGCTATGGGTTGCTTGCGGTTTCTAAAAGTGGTGGCATGTTTAATGAACCTGTTGGCCAGATGTGGTTGACAATATGGTGGTGCTAGGGTTTCTGTTGTGTTGATAGGGGGAGCAATGTGAATTCTCAACCCAATTCCCATGTGTCTGGTTTTTTATGATGACAACACATATATATTATTCCATGACAACAACAGAAATGTGTCTTTATATTTTATACATATATTGTTAAAACTGATTGGTCTGCATACTCATTATGGTCATACACATGTTTACATCTTTTGTATGCATTCTCATGTTTTCATATGTTAAAACCACTTGTACTGAGCAAATCTGTATGAAGTAATCAATTACAATAGTTATGTAATCAATTAAGTTCATCAAATAACTTATGCTTATAATTGTGGCAAACTACACAAGTTTCAATCAATTACATTAATTGTAAAATCGATTAAAACTTGTGCCTTTGCATACACCTATTTGAAATGTGTAGTCATGTATTTTTGAGGAGAAAAAGTTTTCAAAATTTTCTAAGTGCATAACTTAATTGATTACATTGTTTACGTAATTAGTTAAGTCTAGTATAATTTGAAAACTATTTTCAAGCTAAGTCTATTTGTAATAATGGTCATATTTTTAAATGTTTTGACTTACTGTTAACATGCTGATGAACAAATCTTCAATCCCGGAAAACGGAGTCAAAAACTTGTTAACCCTCGGCAAATGTAACCGAATCGTATCAAGTAATAAACTTGGTAAGACCAAGTATCGATCTCCTAAAGGACTCATGGCCTAGACATTTATGTGATTTATTGATTAATTAAGACTTGTGAACAAATTGTTGTAAGTTTCAAATGCAAAAGACTGAAAAGTAAATATGTATGCATGTGATGATCAATGGGCAAGAAGAAACAAAACACGTGAATTGAAATATATGGATGAATATGTTGTTGGGGTTTATCAATTTCATCCTATCCACTCTCTTGTATTTAGGAATTCATCATTATTTTCATTAATGTCAATGCCACTTTCTAAATTACTTAAAACCCGATGTCTTGGCGATGAAACCTGATGTCTTGTCTCCCTAGCAATTAATCATGCATTATAGTGAACAGAAGCTTAAAGGCAACCAACTATCATACTCCTATGTCTAGGTTTGTAATATACTGTTAGAAGAATTCCCCAGATCGTGATTTGTAAGATATCTCTCAATAACAATCCTAGGGAGAGAAGAGGAGAGTTGTCACATCCCCAAATCGTCCAACCCTAGGAGTACGAAATATCCTGATACTTACAAATCATAAGATTTATGTCATACATGAATAAAATATCACAAGCATTTGAGCAAAGAAGAATATCTCTAACAATTAATGAAAGAAAAGAAAGCATGTATCATAAAAATGATCTTGAAGAACAAATTCCATACAAGAGAGTTTCTAAGGATTTACATTGATTCCCCAACAACAAAATAAGTTTAGTTCTCGATCGTCATGGAAGAACTAGATGAACAATGGAATGAAAGAATGAAAGAGATAGAAAAACCCGAGAAAGAGAAGAGGAGAGTCGTCACCATCTCCAATTCTACCCCCAAGGGGTGAAAAGTGTGTTTCTGCTTCGTTCCAGCCAAAGATCCAAACCCTAGAACGTCCTAAAGCTTATATACTATTCTAAAAAATACAAAAAAATTAGGCCCAAGCCCATAAAAGTGCCGCTCAGCGGTAGTAGCGTGTGATCATTTCTTCCCCTCAGCGGCATTTCTCCCCTCAGCGGTGCCAACGGGTCTTTGAGAGTGCCGCTCAGCGGTAATTGGCGCTGAGCGGTACTTGCGGTTTCTCTTCTTTTGCACTTTTCGTGTCCTTTTCTGATTCCATCTTTATCCCACTTCACTTCTTTCATCAATTTCATCTTAAAACTTGCAAAAACAAGGAAATCCAGCATAAAACCTGTCCAACTCTCTTATTTCCAACAATTCAACAAAATCATGAGTTCAAGCTAATTTCTAAGTCATAAAGGTTGTAATTGAAGTCAATTTTAAGTATAAAAATAACAGTTTTTCAACTGTTATCACAACCCCAAACTTAGAACTTTGCTTGTCCTCAAGGAAATAAGATGTAACTCAATCTTCCACCAATCCATACAATGGTTCACTACATTTAAAAATCCTTCTTTCAAGACAAGTAAATACTTAATTTAGCTCATCACCAAGACTTCAATCAAGATGTGCACATGCTTTTAGTGTTCACTCAAACACATACTATCCAACAAATGCTATTTTCGTGAATGATCAATCAAGTAAGCAAAGATGTTCTTATGTGTTCATGGAATCTATCCTCACTAGATAAAGTGTTTCACTCAAACACATAAGTGTATAGGAGATATTCACTCATTCACTTTACTATCACAATGTCACATGAATCAACTTTGCCTTTCATTTAACCATAATCAAAAACACTTATAAGCAAGCATCATCACAAGGACTTTTCAATGGCTTATAATGTGGTTGGGCTAACAATAACAATTGGTTTTTCTGGATCACAAAACCCTTGAGTTAAGAGAATCATCTAAACACAACCATTCTTAATTATTCCCAACTTTGTTTTGCATTGAGCTTTTCTTTTTCTTCTTTTCTTTCCTTTTCCTTTTTCTTTTCACATGCTTAACGTTTAGCTCAATGCTTTTCGTTTTCCCTTTCTAAACTTCCCAACAACCCCAAACTTGAACATTTATCAATACCACAAGATATTTTCAACTCAACTTAAGGTAAAGCTTTTCAAAAAGGGTTTTCAAATCATGTTCAAGGCTAAGGGTTCAAAGGATAGAACACATAGTGCTCTCTTTTAGTGGGCTAAATTCATGCATTTGGCTAACAAAAGGGTTACCAACAAATGGCCTTGATCATATGATGCAAACAAGCAAGTGATTCAATCATAGAAAACCTGGGCAAAGTCATTCATGCTTTCAAAGTAATAGTATTCAATTGCAAAAACTCTGGAGCTCAAAACCTCACATATAAGCTCATTCACATTCCACATACACATCCTGCTTAGCATCATAATCACAATCACAACATCATGCATTTGTTCACATAGCTCGTGAACCACCTGTATAAGCATATAATGTGCACAATCTCAACATCAATCAAGATCCAAACATCATCAAGCAATACTCATCATGCAATAAGTCATAAGCAAACCATCATAACATATAAAGTTCAAATTGAGTACATCAAACCCTATTCTAAAAACATAAGCAAATAAGTTCAACAAAACAAAAGATAAGAAAAATCCTGCTCTAGTGTTGATAGCATCCATCAGTAAATGCTATCTCAGCTCCTCATCAGCCTGTGTTGTCATCTGTATCTTCCTCCTCTTCGTCTTCAGCATCTTCAAAATTATCATCCTCATCCTCTTCCTCCAGAGCTGGAACTTCAGCTACTCCAACTCTACTGGCTTGTGCATGCTCCTCTTGCCATACTATCTTAGACAATGAGGAAGTGTTGCTCATGCTTGTGGGAAAGGAACTTGCTGGAATAGGGTTGATCTGGTTCCTTCTCCTTCCTTTTGAATACTGTAGTCTTGAATCTCTTGTTCGATGAGGAGGTCATCCCTACATCAAACACCATTCATAAAACCACAAGAAACATCATTAAGCATTAGTAAACCACAAACAACATCCTACAATCATTCCTATTCACCGCTGAGGGCAACCAAAACCCCTCAGCGCAACCTAACCCCAAACTTGGATGGAACCCTAGTGAGAAAGTGAGTGGAATAAAGGTTTTGTAAATGGGGATCAAGGGAAAGGTGTAGAGAACTCTTGGAAAAGTGTTTAAGAGTGTGTGGGAGGAAAGAAATCTGAAAATAAAACCAAAACCGCACCCTAGGGTATAAAAATAGCCTAATGGACTCCGGTCCCGCTAAGGGCAACCCAAAAACCCATGTTGCAGTGATACCGCTCAGCGGAAATTTCCGCTGAGCGGCACTTGCGTGACATACTCTCCTTCTTCCTAGCTTGCCCTAGGTGCCTTATACTCATGCCTCTCACTCACTTGATGCATTTAAGTTCTCAAATCACTCATACATTCAATCCCTAACATGCAACTAAAGCAGAATCAAAACAAACAAACAAAATATAGTAAATCAACTGGGTTGCCTCCCAGGAAGCACTTAAATTTCTTTTCCTTCCTATGATACTTCTTTGGATGACGAAGGGTTTTTCATATGATTCTGTCTCTCTTCCTCTCGTCCTCTTTCTCTTTTCTCTCACTTTCTTGTTCCTCTTTTTCTTTTCTCTTATTTTTTACTTCCCTTCTCTTTTTCTACTCAACTTCTTTATTTTCACACACATTCTCTTTTTTTCTTGTCTCTCAACCACTTGTTTTTCTTTCTCTTCATCTTTATCTTTCTCACTCAACCTTTCTGTTTCTTTTTCCTCATCTCTCTCTATCTTTTCCTCATAAAAAATCTTATCACTTTTAGTGACAATGGCTTGACCTTCCTCCCTAAGGTTAACTTCAGTATTAACCTCAACATCTTCCAATCTCTTAATTATGCGACCAATATGCATATTTATCCTTTTACATGATGCTTCAATGCTTTTCTGAGTAGAGATGGAATTTTTCAAAAATCGTTGAAAGGTGTCATCCAAACTTTTTGATAGCGAGCTTTGTTGCTGCCATTGTTGTTGTGGTTGGTTCTCAAATTGTCCGGTAGCTTGCCAATATTTCTGAGTGGAGATGGACACTTGCAAAAATCGTTGAAAGGTGTCATCCAAACTTTCTAATAGAGAGCTTTGTTGCTGCCATTGTTGTTGTGGTTGGTTCTCAAATTGTTCGGCAACTTGCCAAAATTGGCTTTGATTCATGCTTGAGTAAGGTTCCCACCAGTGGTTGAGATTACTTTGGTAGAATTGAGTGCCCATATAGTAAAATTCTTGTCCGAATTGCATCCTGCAAGCATTAGGCACAAAACCCTAGAAACAATTGTTAGCACAAAAAGATAGAAAAGAGAAGAAATAATCAAAGGATATAATTGAAAAGATAAGAAGATAGGAAATAAAAACAGAAAAACCGAAAAAAAAACTGAAAAAAAAAACAGAAAATAAAAACCGAAAATAATAACAAAAAAATAATAACAGAAAAAACAAAAAAAACCGAAAATAAAAACAGAAAAAAAAAATTCAAAACAAGTCAATAATAATCATAAATCACAAATAGACTAGTTAAACCACGAGTCCCCGGCAACGGCGCCAAAAACTTGATGAACAAATCTTCAATCCCCGAAAACGAAGTCAAAAACTTGTTAACCCTCGGCAAGTGTAACCGAATCGTATCAACTAATAAACCTGGTAAGACTAAGTATCGTTCTCCCAAAGGACTCACGACCTAGACATTTATGTGATTTATTGATTAATTAAGACTTGTGAACAAATTGTTGTAAGTTTCAAATGCAAAAGACTGAAAAGTAATTATGTATGCATGTGATGATTAATGGGCAAGAAGAAACAAAACACGTGAATTGAAATATATGGATGAATATGTTGTTGGGGTTTATCAATTTCATCCTATCCACTCTCTTGTATTTAGGAATTCATCATTATTTTCATTAATGTTAATGCCACTTTCTAAATTACTTAAAACCTGATGTCTCGACGAAGAAAGCCTAATCATAATCACTGGTTTACAATGTCTTGTGTCCCTAGTAATTAATCATGGATTATAGTGAACAGAAGCTTAAAGGCAACCAACTATCATACTCCTATGTAGGGTCTGTTTTGTGCTATATTAGATTGGTGAGTTAGAGAGGAGATTTACATTTTCACAGTTGGTCTCTGTAAAGCCTTGTTGTAAAAACTCAAATCGTTAAAGAGGAAAGTCTTTCAATTTAACGTTGATTGGAAGAGACTAGATGTAGATATTGAGGCCGAACCAAGATAAAAATATTGTGTTTGTTTTCTATCCTTAATCTCTTTACTGCATTCCTTTCATAATTGTATTGTGCACTTTAAAGATCATCTAAAGTTTCCAAAAAAGATTTAAAAAGAAAGCATTTTCATTGATTACCAATTCACCCCCTTTTTGTAAGAGAAATGAGCCATAACTTTTCTAACATGTTGGAGGGTGAGAGGTTGAACGACATGGTGGTTCAAAGTTCATATATACATTTGGTTCGTAATGTAGGTGATGATTTGCGATTTGGGTTCTTGAGGTAGTCTCCGAGTGCATTTTTGGTATTAATTTGAGGGTTTAGTGAAGTAGGTGTGATGGTTGATAGTGGCTTGACGTTGTTTCTTTGTTTGTTGTGTTGTGCATGGTGGTTTTGTTCCAGGCACAATGGTGCAATGGAGATTAGTGGTGGTCGACGATGAAATCTAGAGTTGTTGTCGACAATAATTTGAAATCTGAAAAAAATATGAAAATAATCGGGAAAAATTGAAAACAAAATTTGGACAAAATATATGAATAATTTGGAAAAATTAGAAATAAAATCCGAGAAAAATATGGGAATAATATGAGAAAATTGAAAACAAAATTAGAGAAAAATATGAGAAATAATGATGGAAGCAACTGTTGATGGATCGTCAAGTGTACCGAATCACACAAGTAATATAAAATGGTAATACCAAGTATCGTATCCCAAAGGACTCTAGGCACTAGACACTCGTGTGATAACTTGATTAATTAAGTCTTAAAGAAAACGAGATCATTGGTTTCAAATGAGAAAACAGAAAATTAAATATGAATGCAATTTGATCAATAGCAGAATATCACAGTGATGAACGGATGTTGTTTTTAATATGAGATGAGTATGTTGTTGGGGTTAGATTTCACCAAGTTCCCTCTCATGTATGTAAGAATTCTTCTTTATGCATTAATGTTAACGTCACTCACTAAATAACTTAAACCTGATCCCTTGGCGAAATAAGCCTGTCCTTAATCACCAGTTCATGCAATTCCTAGCATTCCTAGTAACTAAATGTGAAGACCAAGAGCTTTAAGACGACCAAGACTCATACCCTCATCCCTGAGAAATATTACTCTTGGGAGTAATTCAAAAAGAACCTGAATTGTAGGGAACCTCCTAGCAATCATGCAATTCATACACCACGCTATGAATGGGTTAAACAAAGCATGCAATAATCACAAATGAATTACTCTAACAATTAATGAAAAGGCATATGTTATTAAGAATCAATTCAAATACATGAGAGTTCACAAGGTTACATCATCCCCCAACAACAAATAGAGTTTAGGCACCATAGACATGGTGAAGCTAGATGAGCAATGGAGAAGAATAAATATGAAGGCAAGTGTTGATCAATTGACTTGAAGAATGCACAAGTGATTGGTGTATAAAATATGGAAGGATTATGTTGTTGTGGTTGGTTGGGAATGCTTCCGCTGGATGGGGAGTGTACCAATGTGAAAGAGACTCACTAATGGACGCTACTCCCGGATGTGTAGAAGAAGCTCCACAACTCAGAGAATTGGCAGCGGATGAAAGGAAACAGTGGAGGTTCGGAGTGCACTCAAGGTGTGTTTGTGAAATTTTCTGGTGGTGTTTGAATGGATGTTTTGGTAGATCTCTAACTCAGTAGGCTTTCCAAAGGGGAAAGAAGCTAGAGGAGGTGCTAGATAACAAAGCACAGAGGTGAACTTGAGACTAATAGCTGGAAATTGGCAGCATTTCTTTACCTCAATTCAAGTTATTCTTACAATGGATTGAGGTTCTCTTTTATAGATGAAGAGAGGCCTTCAAACGTGCCTAGCAAGCTACTGGAAATGTAAGAGAGACGTGCCGGAGAAGCTATACGGACTAAGTTGCATGTTCCATGTGCACAACATTGAAAACGTGCTCAAAAGAGATGAAACTACACGGTTGCTTTGTATTTCATATATAACATGTGCTTCAAACTTGGACATTGGTGAGTGGCAGCGGCTGCAAGCTTCTTTGGTTGCTTGGTTATGGTTCCAAGCCTTATTATTGTCCTACAAAACAATGTAGATATATTTAGTAAAGTAAACATTCTAAGACTTAGAAAGAAAAGAACTTTTGTTTATTCAACTTCCTTTTCTTAGTCTTAAGTTGATACTTCTTAGGATGGGAAGTCCCTAAAGGGGTTGCCATCATTCCCTCCCTCTTTGAAAACGATTTGTCCTCAAATCGGGAAGAAAGAAAGAAGCACAACTTTGGTTTTTATTTTCCACCTGGATCAAAAATATATCTACAAAAAATAGCAATAATTAGTATAAGGAAAAGGATGTATGCAAAGATAAAAAGATAAAATGAAGGCCTTTTGACAAAAGTTTTATTAGAAGTATTGGCCTTTAATATTTTTTTGAATTCACTTTGTTGTGAACATTCCCCATGATAAAATGAAGAAACAAAGTGATGTTTTTGAGAAGAAGATTCAAGGTATTTACCTTTTAATGAAGAAATTAACAACATGCATACCTTTGTCTCCTTCTTCTTTTCTTGAGAAGGTTGCTTGGCCAACCTATTTTCTTGTTTTCTTTCTTTTTCAATTTTTTCTTTGATTATTATCTCATCCTCTTTCCCTTGTTCAGGTGTAAGAGGAATCAATGTGATTTTATTGCCTTTATGGAAGAAAGTTATTTTGTTGGTGTAGCCATCATGAGTGGAATTATGATCAAATTGCCATGGCCTACCAAGTAATACATGCCCAACATCCATTGGAACAACATCACATAAAACATTTTCTTCATAGTTGCCAATGGATATTGGTATGGTTACCTGTGTGTTCACTACTATTTCTTCATCCTCTGTTATCCACTGAAGCTTATAAGGCTTGGGATGAGAAATAGTAGGTAAGGCCAATTTGTGCACCACTCTAGAACTACAACAATTGCAAGAGGAACCACTACCCACAATCAATGAACAAGTGTTTTCAAAGATTGTGCATCTTGTTCTGAATAGGTTTTCCCTTTGTGATTGTTCTAGTTCATGGGTTTGACTTCCAAGAAGTCGTCTTACCAATAATAACTCACCTTCACAAGGTAAGGCTTCTTCCTCAGATATAGAAGTATCTGAGTCACTAGAAGAATCTTCACTTTCACTCTGATGGTCTAAGAGATAAGTAGACCTTTTGTGAGGACACTCAGAAGAATAATGTCCTCTCTCTCCACACTTAAAGCATTTGGTCTCACTACCCCTTGTGTCTCTTGAAGATTCTTTGTGAGAGGTATTTCTTTCTTGCTCTCTCTCTTTTTCTTACCTCTCACTTTCTCTTTGTCTTTTTCTTTTTCTTTTTCTTGAGGTTTTTCATACCTCCTTGGACTACCCTCCCTCTTAAGATCTTTCCTATACTCGGAGGTGGTAGGGTAATTCCTTTTAGTGGAAGCTTTTCTTCTATTTTGTTCTTCCACTCGCACACATAGCTGGACAAAGTCATTTAGATCTAAGTAAGGTAAGAGTTCTACCTTATCTCTAATCTCATAGTTTAATCCACTCTGGAATCTAGCTATGGTGAATCGCTCCTCTTCTTTTATCCCAGCTCTTAACATGAGTAATTCTAACTTTTGCCGGTATTCCTCAACACTCATGTTTCTTTGTTGAAGTCGATGGAGCTTGTCCATGACTTCTCTAGCATAATAGGTCGGGACATGCCTTCTGTGTAAGGCTGCTTTCAATTCATTCCAGTATTGGATGGTGTAGTCGCCATGCATCTTTTGATCTCTTATGATGGATGTCCACCAATAGAGGGCTGCTCCTTGAAAGGTCAAAGTAGCTAAGGTCACTCGCCTCCTATCATCTATGTGGTAGCACTCAAAAATCTATTCGACCTTCATCTCCCACTCAAAGTATTCTTCTACATTGTCTCTTCCATAGAAGGGTGGAAGGTCAAGTTTAGGTTCCACATGATGGTCTCTATGGTTATGATGACGCCAAGGAGGGCGTTGATAGTGATCATAAGGGTGATAACTATGGTGACCACTATGTTGGGAATGATCATCATGATCATGGTTTTGCCTATGAGAGTGATCCCCTTGTGAATGCCCTCTTTGAATGAGAGTAAGATTGGCGACCATTTGCCTTAGTTCATGTAACTCAGCCTTGGTTTTATTGAGCTCTTCTCTCAACTCTATGTTGTCCTGATCATGATTGGTGTTACCTTGAACACTAGAGTGACTCATGCTTGTGAAGTAGAGAAAGTGTTTTCACAAAATTTGAAAGCTTTGCACAAGTATGAATCAAAACTTTTGGAAAAGAGGATTTGCTTGTATTTGGTGAATGACTTCTATAGAGATTCTAAAGGTGAAGAAATCGAATAGCTCCCAGGAAGGAGAGGTGAGTCATAATGGACAAGCTTAGAAACCTTGTCCTTCCTTAGCTAGAGTGTCTCCTGACTTTTCTTACCCAAGTTTCTAGATAGAAGTCTTTCAAAACCTTTTTGGAATGTAACGATGTTATGCCCCTAATAAACCAAACGAAGGTTTGTCTATATGGTAGCGCACCTAGCTATCATGGAGACGTAGAACACAAATATTCAACAAGCAAAAGAAAGAAAATATGAAATGAATGGAAAAAGAAAAACGGCCCTAAGTGAAAGTGAAAATGACACTTGGAGCCACTTGACACACTTCCACACTAAGATGCTCAACTAGACTACTACAATGTTTAATGGAGTACTTGGAATTGCTTGATAAGCATTCTCCCAAGTAACTCAAGTTGCAAAAGCAAAGAAGAATTTACTACAAAGGTTCCGTGATAGAAAGCCAAATATACAATGAAATGTAGAATTATTTAAACAAAGCCAAGTGTGGCTGCAAGGCAAAGTAAATGAGCTGAAATGGAACTTTAGAATGGTGTTTTTCTGCTGCAAAGAAATGCTGGACAACCAACGTACAATCCTCTTGAAGTCCACTTGAAACAATGTTAGCAAGACCTCCACTCCTTAAGATGCTACCCTTTTGATAAGGCCTAGCTGGATGTTAAAACTCCACCAAAAGATGATGTTTCAGCATACAAAAAGGCACACAACCCGTGAGTGATTAAAAACTATGTTGCATCAAAGTTGAATGCAGAAATAATTTGACAGTAGTATATGGAAGCCAAAAAAAATTGATTTCTAAGCACCTTGGGGCTGGAAGAAAGGTTAGCACGCAATAGGAACTTAAGAGAGGGTCTAGAATAGATTAGAAAAGCAAGAAAAATTCAAAACGAAGAGCAAATTCAAGTGCAGTGAAAGTGTTTGATGAAAATGCCAAACTGTTTGACAAAATGCCACAAAGAACAACAGATTTTGTGTTTTCTGGTTTTTGACCTTTCAAATCTGGATTGTAGGGTTTAAAGTGCTTTTTATGATTTCTATACACTTGGATAAGCATATAAATGTATTTGGAAACTTAAACCCAGCTTTTGCCAATCCAAAGATGAAAAACCAAAGAAGAACAATGGCAAACAACAATAAAAAATGAACTCTGCAGTGGCTAAAATGTGCAGCAGTGTATGTGAGGTTCAAATGATTTGTCAAACAAGTTTATATCATCAAATTGGATGTGTGAAAACACTTAAACAGCCAAGGAATACACTACAACAGAATTTCACTAGTGCACTTCCAAATCTAGGCAAAATGAATGATCTAGAAGGTGATTTTGAATATGGACTGAAAAAATAACCAAATGAACAGTAAAGATGAACTTTGATGCACCAAATATATGTAT
>JAHCHA010013237.1:152040-204404 GCA_027742795.1 Vigna hirtella
TTCAGCCACGCGTCCGCTCCCTCATTCCACATCATTTGCTTTTCTTCTCACACATCAGACACGCACAGCCACATTCTCTCTTTCGTGAGAGCTTTTATCCATCTCGCAGAACCACATCTCGTTCTTCCACTCAAGAGTCTCCTCGTCGCCAGCCATTCTTCATCACAAATCCATCTCTTCTCCTCCGTAAGTATCAGATTCACAAGTTTCTTCATCTTTCTTCCACTGTCACCAAATCATCTGCACATTTGTCTAGGGTTTCTTCATCCTTCATCATTTTCTCTGATTTTAGCCGATTAAAATCACTCTTGATTCGTTCCAAACCTTTTCCACCGTTCAATCTTCATTTTGAACCGATTAATCGGTTCATATTGGGTTTCCTTCCATTTCTAGGGTTTCTATCGAGTTTAACCCTCTGTTTTTGTCATTTTCCGTTGCGTATTCTTCGTCGGAGAAGCTTCGAGGAGGTCCGGTTCGTGTTCGCGCAGCTTCAATCGACCTCTCCTCGGGCGTTCATCCATCAGTACAATTTATGGACAGTTTGCTACTGGAACCAAAATGTGCAATGCTAATTGGCTCAACTGATCAAAGCTGGACATGATGCCATTGCTTTATATGATCAACATAGAGCTAGCAACTGCTTAAGGCACAACCAAATCGAAAAGAAGAAAAAAAAATACAGTTGAACAGAATCAAAATATTAATGACAGAATAACACTGCAACACTTTTGCACATGATTGGACAAAACTGGAACATGAAACGAAAGCTGGATTCACACTCAAATAATGAAAGTGCACCGATTAAAATGAATAAGAAACACTAAAGAACAGTGAATGAAAACAAATATCCACTCAAACACGAATTTAAACGAAACATAAGTGGAAAAAAAAATTTAAAAACAGCATGACAGTAGAACAGCACAACAAGGTGTTTGTGAAATTGTCTGGTGGTGTTTGAATGGATGTTTTGGTAGATCTTTAACTCAGTAGGCTTTCCAAAGGGGAAAGAAGCTAGAGGAGGTGCTAGATAACAAAGCACAGAGGTGAACTTGAGAGTAATAGCTGGACATTGGCAGCATTTCTTTACTTAAATTCAAGTTATTCTTACAATGGATTGAGGTTCTCTTTTATAGATGAAGAGAGGCCTTCAAACGTGCCTAGCAAGCTACTGGAAATGTAAGAGAGTAGTGCTGGAGAAGCTATACGGACTAAGTTGCATGTTCCATGTGCAAACCATTGAAAACGTGCTCAAAAGAGATGAAACTACACGGTTGCTTTGTATTTCATATATAACATGTGCTTCAAACTTGGACATTGGTGAGTGGTAGCGGCTGCAAGCTTCTTTGGCTGCTTGGTTATGGTTCCAAGCCTTATTATTGTCCTACAAAACAATGTAGATATATTTAGTAAAGTAAACATTCTAAGACTTAGAAAGAAAAGAACTTTTGTTTATTCAACTTCCTTTTCTTAGTCTTAAGTTGATACTTCTTAGGATGGGAAGTCCCTAAAGGGGTTGCCATCACTCACCCTTTAGAGGGAGATTGTTGGGAATCAAAGTCTGGGTCTAAGTTCCACATTGGATAGAAATGAGAAAGTAGAGCATTATTTAAAGATGAAAGACCCATCAACCTATTGCTTTAAGGTTTTTGGTAGAAAGTGGTGTCAATCGCTTATATGATTGAAATCATATTTCATTAGTGTTTGGATCTCTCCGGTGAATCTCCTCCCCCAACAAAAAATATAATTGATTCTCAATCCAAACAAAAGCAATCTGAACCAAGCAGAATCAATTTGTTGAAACATAATCAATTTTTGATTCTCGTGCCTATGAAATCAATTGTCCTCCTATGTCAAAATAAAAATGCATTTTTTTTTTTTTAAGTAAAAAGCCAGTGTGTTCTTAATAGACATGTAAATTGAAGTCAAAATATCACTTATGTTTCATGGTTTAAGACTTCTTTCTCATTATTATTAATAGAATTATTATTATTATTATTATTATTATTATTATTAATTATTATTGTTATTATTAAACATATTTTAACTTTTTTAATTAATTTAATCAATTTAACCTCTTTCTTAATGTAAATAATCAATAACATTTTTATTTTAAATTAATTTTAATTTACCACATTTTAATTTAAATTAATTTCATCACTTAAAATATTTTTCTTAATGTAAATAATCAATAACATTTAATTTTAAATTAATTTCAACCAATTATATTTTATTTTATTTTAATTTCAACCAATTATATTTTATTTTAAATTAAGTTCAACTAATCATACTTTTTATTAAATTAATTGTACCAATTAAAACGTTTTTTAATTTGAATTAATCACTCAATTTTTATTTTAAATTAATACAACCAATTAAATTTCATTTTAAATTAATTTTAATCAAATAAAATAAAACTATATACGTTTTATCTATCACACTCATCAAATTGCTCATCAATTTTGACAAACTTTCTTGTACTTTTCATCCAACATTCCTTAATCCTTCCTAATCACTTTTTTCCCCAAAATCAATTTCATTCTCTCAAATTCATCTTGAATTCAAATAAAGTATAAAAGAAAGTCTATTTTATGATAAATCTTTATTCACTACTGCATTAAAAGGATATAGTCTCGGTTATTTTGGGTTATAGACACCGGTTCGGTAATCGGTGCATATCCAGACGAGGTAAAAAGGTTACCTCTTTTTGCCTCGGTTGTGACCCGAATCGAAAAATGATAGAATTTTGCCTCGGTTTCTGCTGAACCAAGTCAATATCTTGGATTCTACTGCCTCGTTTGAGACCTCAACCGAGGTAGTATAGTGAGTATAGTGTGATTTTCCAATGTTCCAGGCCTTCCATCACATTAACTTATTATCATTTTCTCTGTTGCATCTTTCAATCTCAAACACTGTAAAACCACAACCAGAAAAAGAAAGCAAAATCTCACAACCAGAGACGAAAATATCCAGACCACAACCAGAAAAAGAAAGCAAAATCTCACAACCAGAGAGGAAAATATCCAGAGATGCTAAAATCATATTCAGATTCTTTCATAAATATAACAGAATCATACAATACAAAAAAGAAAACACAAAAATGGAGCCAACAACGGCGACTTTGTTGAGCAACGGCGGTCAGACGACTGGCCTCGGCTCCAACGTGAGGTTGCGAACGGCACTTCCCCAGACGCGAATCCGCGAAGAGGCATCAGATCTGTAGATCTGAGATTGGAACGAGAGTCGGTTGGGACGTTGGGGATCTCTGTTGCGGGTGAGCCGGGCCTTCAGATCTGTAGATCTGAGATTTTTCACCGCCAAAAGCCACCGCCAACAACAACCGCCAACAGCCACCGCCAACAGCAACCGCCAACAGCCACCGCCAACAGCCACCGCTTCACTCCAGAGACGGGGCCGCTTGCTCTTCACTCCAGAGATGGGGCCGCTTGCACAAGCGAGGTGGTGGTGGCTCCTTGTAGCGGCGGGGCAGCGACGGGGCCGCTTGCTCTTCGCTCCAGAGACGCAATGGCAGGTGAGGTGGAAGCTGCACTCGAGCCGTCGCCCACGACGAGGTGGTGGTGGCTCCCGGCAGTGGCGAGGCAGTGGCAGGGCAGCGGCGGGGCAGCGGCAGCGACACTTACAACAGCAGAAGCGAGATTGGAAGAGAGAAAAGCGAGCTTGGAACGAGAGAAGCGAGATTGGAACGAGAGAGAAGCTTCTAGGGAACGAGAAAAATAAAAGGAAAGTGAGAGAGCTTCTAGGGAACGAGAGAGAAGCGAGAAAAATAAAAGGAAGAAGAGAGAGCTCCTAGGTTTTCTCGTGCTTCAGTCCAAGTCCAAGCCCATATGCCTCGGTCCATTTGGTAACCGAGGCAGTAACTTTTTCACCTGAGGTATATACCTCGGTCTATTTTGTCAACCGAGTCAATATATCTTTTAGACACCGGTTATTTAATAACCGAAGCATATAATGATTTGAAAATTACAACTCTGCCACCGCGTCTGATACGCTTCGGTTCCAAAAAAACCGAGGCATAATGTACGAGTTAAAAATGCAATTTTGTACTAGTGATTTATGTTTGAAAGATTGGTACATCTCTTTTATTTGCTATGTTTTCGTGGAGTATTTGAATTGCTTTCTTAATTTGTAGTACGGATGAAAATAAATTGGGCCATACATAAGACTTAGTAGGCTTGAGACATACTATTACTAAAACTAATATTAATATGAAATTGAGAGGGAACTTATTAAAACCAATTCCTGCCCAATATTACATATAATCGTGACAAAGATAGACAAATAAACTTTATAAGAAATGTTCTATGTCGAATACCCATATTAATATTATATAAAAAATAATCATTTCTCATATTGACATTAACAAAATAATGTCATTTTAAATAATTATGAAATAAAATAAGATAATAAATATATTCAGGCTAAAGATAGGTCACTGATTAAGTAAAAGTAATTATTCATTAAACAAATAATTAAGATGATAAATGTTTTCTTCCGTTAAAATTAATTTTTTATCACTTATACCATAATTTATTTTACACTAGGATTTATTTCTTAACGTCTAAGTCCTTTGTGTAACCTCCTTTACACACTTAAATGAGCTAATCTTTATATAAACATGTTTTACTCACATAAATATTAAAATGTGTGTTATGGTGTTGGCAAATGTACCAAATCATACAAGTAATAAAGTATAAAGTATATATATATATATATATATATATATATTTCCAAAAGACTCACATTTATTTAGCAACACTATGATTATTTACTGATTAAGGCTAAAAACTTTAAAATGATGAAAAGTATTAACTTCTAAGAAGATAATTTTAAGTACTAGAAAACAATTATATTTATGAACTTAACTATGCGATAGGGATTTCATTAGAGTTGGATTTCATGTTCCAATTCAATGTAAAAAGACTAAACAATATACCTCTAATTTTCACTCCACTATTTACACCACAAGCTAACACACCCTAATTCCTTAGCGGCAAATGTAAATCTTACTAATAAAAAACTTGAATCCTTTAGATGTTTTTATCAAAAGTTCGTATTAAATTCAGATGTTTATAATGACTAATTGATTAAACTCTATGTTTAGAGCAAAAATATATTAGTTGTTCTATCCCAATCAAGTTTTAAATTATTTCCCCACAATCAGATACAAACAAATAAGCAATCAATAATCATGTAATTGAGAATAAGAATAGAACACAAGAGTAATGAAAAATAAATATATTGAATAGATAAAAATCATAAATAATGAAAATATATTATATCCAACCCTTATAAACAAGGGAGTTAATTACTCCTACACATTTTGAGCACTATATAAGTGGTAGATGATGAAAATAATTGTGATGAAGAGTGATTCCAACCTCTAGAATGTGCCTATGTCATTTCTTTATTAGGGTTAGTTCCATATTGATAGACGGGGCCCAAGCTCAATTATCATAGTGTAGTATTTCTTTTATTTTTATTAAAGTATGTGTAAAAGTTGTTAGGTATGTGGTAGATAGGAGGGACTTTTAGTCCTATATATAAACATGCCAACACCTCTTGTAAGGCACTTTTGAGAATATTGTATTACATTTCTGTAGAGATTCCTCTAGAACCAATTCACCCTTGAAAGTCAACGCCGGAGAATCCTAAGGGATTCTCCCCGGCCACCTTCCATTCACTATCCATCTTCATTTTCCCATTTCCACTTCAAATTATCACTCCTCCATATCAACATCTTTCCCTAAACCAGTGTATGCACTTGGCACGCGTCAGCTATCCTATCAGCCACGTCACTTCCGCTTGGCCCGCATCAGACTCCTCGCCCCACATCATCATTGCCTCTCACATTCACTCTCATGCGAACCACTTCTTCAGAATTCCATTTCTCTCTCGAAACAACAACGCCCTTCTTAGGGTTTATTCTCGAAGGATCATTCACCACACTGCCTTTTCTCCTCCAGACCCTCCTCACCGAACCTCATCTTCATCAACCATGACACAAACTTCATCTTCTTCACAATTTCGCACAGTAAGTTTTCCTCACCGAACCGTATCTTCCATTCTCACCGATTAGAACCTCCTCTCCACAGATTTGAAACCCTATTCACCGATCCTTCTCACATTCGAACCGATTATTCGATTCATCTGTAGTTTTCCCCTTTTTCTAGGGTTGTCACCGATTAAATCTTCTTCTCCACCGTTCAAATCCGCTTCTGCATCAAACCCTAGGTTTTTAACCCAACAAACCTCCAAAGGGCTCACCGTTTGTCTTCTTAGTTCTTCAGCTGTTTCCGCTGCCTCATATGTCATTTCTCTATTAGGGTTAGTTCCATATTCCCCAAAAGATTATTTTTTAATCTACGATGCGTTCTACTTAAATATTTTCGTAATGTGTTGGTTGCTAGACGACTTGGAGTCATTGGGCGAATTGGATCTTTTACCTTGCTCAAATGGTTTTGCTCGATTGACGATTGGGCCAAACTAAATCGACCTAGAAGCTGTACTTTAATGAATTTTAACTGCATGATTACCATTGATATTTTTTTAATCTTTTGAGATTTTCACTTATTTACAAAATATTTCACAAATAAAATTCAAATACTTATCTCTTCCAAAATTATCTAATAAAACCTTAGTTATCTAAAACGTAACAATAAAATTATCTATAAAAGATAAAAAATAAACATAATAAAAAACATGACAATGTCAATTATTAGTATGTTTCGTCATGCAAAACCTTGAGTTCTTTTATGTTTCAGAGTTCATTAGATGAAATCTTGAATTGTTTGTCTTTTCTAATTCATTAGGTGAAGCACGCCAAATGAAATATTATACTCACCTGCTCTCTAAAGTTTGTAAGACCAAAATGTTTCACACAAAAACCTTAGGTTCATTTATTCTCCATTCTTCATTCTTTAAAACATATAAAACACTTTTCAATTGAAGTCTTCAAATATAGGGAAAACACTAGAAAGGGAGAGGGGGAGTTTGAATAGTGTTTTTAAGCTCTTTCACAAATTAATGCTTAATAACTATTGTAGCGGTTAGACGTTCTTTAATAGTTTTTAGACGTGTGTGTTTTTAATAAAGTGGTTTAGAAAAACATTTTAAAGAAGGGAAGAAACGACACAAGTATTTTTATACTGGTTCACTTAGCCTGAGCTACATCCATTCTCTCTTAAGACAACTTAAGGGGTTCCATAAATCTTTTTCAAAGATTATAAACGAGTACCAATCACTCCTAGTATACATCAAGTATTATAAACCAGTCTTGATTCCCAAGTATTATCAACCACTTATGGTTTCCCTAGTCAATCTGACTAGTTCGAGTTTAACCACTCCTCGTATATCCACCCTAGACAACATGTCTAGAATGGTTAACTCAACTAAGTTAAATAATACAAGTTTTTTAATTCACTTTTGAATACACAAGCACAATTAGTGTTTTGAATACAAGTACTAATCCTGATAACTCTTAAGGAGACGATAAATACAATACAATGAAATTTGAGAACTTGTAAAGTTCTTTCTCTTAGAATGAAGATCTTTAGACAATATGAGCTTTGATGAAGAGCAGAGAGGGTATTCAATGATCTTTCTTGTATTTATATTCTCTCTTCTCATATTTTTTCAACAACAACAAATTTTCCATTTTTGTGAATCCTCTTTATCTAGCCTTCTAAGAGATGCCTGTTAGTCATAAAGTTTATTTCTCGATGCTTATAGGGTATACTGCCTCGGTTACATGGTCAACCGAGGCATAAAAATCTGTGGCACCTCATCAGTCCCATCTACAAATCAGACTTTTTTTATGACAACTTTTTTGAAAAAGGTTTCTGCCTCAGTTGTTCATAGAACCAAGGCATAAAACTCTACAAAATCCCTATGCAAAAACTTATACACTCTAGAAAATCTCAGAAAAGGGCATACTGCCTCGGTTGTGCTCAGAACCGAGGTAGTAGGCTTGCCATCCTCTACTACATTAAGCTCCATAGAGAGCTCAAAATGTATTGTTCAACAGAAAAGGGTGCCCAAAGCGCGTCCAAAGGGCTGAAGAATCCGTAGAGAGCTGAAGAATGAGGTTCAAGAATCCAAAGAAAAGGGAGTGTTCAACAGATCATAGGGTGCCCAAAGTGCGTCCAAAGGGTAGGGTCTGTTAGTGTCCAATCGAACCCAGGGTTTACGTTTGCCACTCCAATTTAGGACACTAAGAGGGCCAGGGTGGAGATATTTGCAGAGCCCACGGAAGTTATCACCGCCGAGAGCGTGTTGGTTCCACTTGTGATCGACGAAAGCGATGTTGCCAACAAAGACAAGCAAGAAGGGAGGGAGAGAACCCAAGTCGTAGATTCTCATCCTCCTCTACAGCTCCATCCATTCCTCGATTTTGGTGGTGTAATTCCTCTCTCGCCATCGCTCCAAATCGAGGACCATCACCCCCGTGTTGAAGTAGCAGGGCTTCCTATCGGCGAAGGTGAGCGAGAGCGAGGGGTTGGATCAGAACATCGGGGTGAAATACGTGGTGAAGTTTGTTGGAACAACCGGTATCGATTTTGCGCAACGAAAATATAAAATCAGAGTTCGATACGGTTTGTTTAAAAGCGAAGAGCTTGTTTGGTCACTTTAAAAAATGGTTTCTTTAATTTTCTCTTCAACGTTTTATCGAAAAGTTGATGAGCAGAAAATATGAAGAGTGTAGGGAGTAGAAAAATCACACTAATGATTTTTATCCTGGTTCGAATCAAAAGATTATATGTCCACTCATTAATCACTATGAATAATGATTAACCTTTTCACTATAAACAGTTTTACAGTTACAATATAGTGATTGAAAATAATAGTAACAAAAACACCTTCCTTCGATGAACGAACCGGAAGAGTGCAGCAAAAACCTTCCTTCGACAAACAAATTGGAAGAGCTTCCTTCGACAAACGAACTGGAAGAGCTTCCTTCGACAAACGAACCGGAAGCAACAACTCTGCTAACTTGAAAAGAACCGCTCCGACCTTTGACACACAAAGCGCGAGCTTCTCCTATTCACAAGACTTGGCAAGAGCAGGAACTTGCACTTGAGAACTTCCTCAGATTTCACTGTATTCTCAAATTCGCAAAAGTTGTCTTCTACAGTGTTTGACCAAGAGATATATAGCCTACTGGTCCGAAACTGAATGGACGCATTACAACTTCCAGTGATAACCGATTATTGAAAGTGATAATCGATTATTGTAAGTGATAATCGATTATCTACAAAACTTGGAACAATTAGGATTTTTTACTCTTCGACCGTTTGGCACCAGTTCTTCTTCCTCAATTTGACACATCCTCATGCCGCTCGGTTCATGACCATCTACCGTTCACCTCGGTTCCTCACAGCTTTCTAGCGTTCGGTTTCAGCCCTCAGTGCCTTCTGCAGTTCGGTCTTGGTCATAAGTTTATTGCTCGGTCCTATGTTGGTCAATAACACTCGTGTCCTGACTGCTTGGAAACGCTCGTGTCCTAACTGCTTGGTCTTGGTCATGAAGTCTATCGTTCGGTCCTTACCGCTCGGTCTTGTTAGTTACGTTCGGCCATGAACAGTGTTCTGCCTTTAGCTGTGTTTGGCCTTCATCTGATTGTACTCGTTCGACCTTCATCTGCGTTCGGCCGTTGACTTTTAACGACCATTCGGTCTTCGTCTACTTATTTGCCGTTCAGTCTGAATCTTACTCTTGTTCTTTTTCTTCGCTGATCATTATGTAGATATGCTTTTAAACTTGATGCAGCAAGAGTTTTCATATTCTTCACTTTGTAGCATCATCAAAATTACTAACGCCAAAACACCAATGCTCCTCATTGGTAATAATCTTCCCCTTTTTGATGATGATAAAAAATTCCCTGTTTAAAAGCATTTTTGAATATCTGCAAAAAATTTAAACTTACAAACAGGTTAGCAGTAACTGCACTAGAAGTATTTCTCCCCCTTTTTTATCATAAGCAAAAAGTAAGTATACACCCCCTCAAAATGTTCTCCCCCTCAAGGAAAAAAAGATGCAATTCAAATATTATAAAATTTGAAATTTTATAAAATGAGACAAATACATGATGAAATACTAGAGTATAGATAAATAACAAGGTATCTAACAACCTTATATATCTCCCCCTCAAATGGGTACCAAGTAGCACAAGATCATGACATAAGATGTCAAACAGAAAATTTTCCCATGCATGTCATATTTCCCTGTTCAAACCGTTCGGCATGCCTCTGTTACCGCTCGGTGTCTGTTGTTGATACCGTTCGGTTGCCTATGTTGTCGTTCGATACTATCCTATACCCCATCTATCCCATCCTATATCTTAACAAAATTAGTTTTGATTACAAGCCAGGATAATCGATTATATTGTGGTGATAATCGATTAAATACGCTGGAAGTACGAAAAACTTGAAAAAGTCAGAAATCTTAATTCTAAGACAGATCTATAACTCCTAACTCTCTTTTAAGATCATAGAACCTATCTTTGGGTAATGCTTTTGTGAAAATATTTGCCAATTCATGCAAAACATCATTATATTCTACTGTGCAATTCAATGTAATGCATAAATGTTTACAAGCCAGTTCAGATTAGTATTTTCTATTCCAAACCAGTTTCAATAACTTTTAGCAAATCAAATTTAGCTTTCAGCAGACTCAATTAATCCATGAAATCAACAATAATTTTTCAACTAGTTAAGATATCAATGATTCAACAACCAATTTATAAATTAAAATGAATGCAACAACAACTTAAATGGATATGATCACAGTTGCTCCAGGTTTAACATGACATCAGTACAGCTAGCATAATTAGTTCAAAGCTAATTTTGACAGCACACTTTATAACTTCTCAAACAACAACTATGATTCACTTATCTAGAAATATAGATGTTAAATTAAGCAACTCCACCAACCAATTTTAGATATAATGAGTCAAATAACTTCTGGACACTTAATTGGTCTCACAAACAGTTAAGAAAACTTGAATAAGGCATTATGAAAAGATTTCAAGATGTTCAGCAATGAAATAGTGGTAAACCAGAATTTAAAAACTGGAAAATTGACTTAACCAAGGAAATGCAGTTTCGGCAAAATACCTTTAAAGACCATTCTACTATGATTTTCACATTGCCAATCAAGCTTATGCGGAACAAATCATAGCTCATATGGCATGCATATAAACAGATCTCCACAGAAAACATCTTTGAAACAGAAATGCCAAATCAATCATCAAATAACTTAATCATCTAAAAATGCCAATGGAAATCTATCAACCAGCTCATTCAAATGAATATAACAATAATCAAATAATGGAAGATAAAAAAGATAAGCAGACCAAAATGCAACAACACAATTTAAACAGCACTTAGCTCAATCACATGGTGCTCGAACCAAGGCTTTGGAGACCACTTGATGGATTCACTTCCTGGTCTAGAGCATCAATTCCAAAAGCGCTTATCCTTTTGAAAACTTATCCTGCAAAAACAAAGCAATAGAGTTTTTGGTCCCCACAATCTCATTTGGGTCCTTGGGGTTAGTACATGCAAGCAAACATCATTTCACAACTTTAACCCGTGCATAATTTCCATTTGGAACTCCAAAATGTTTAATGTTGCATTTGTTTGATGTATGACCATGTTTCATGCAATAAAAACAACAAACATCATGCACCTTATTTTTCATTAAAGTCCCTTTTTCAACCCAAACTCTACGAGTTCTCTTAACTTTAGACTTTTTATGATGATGCATGTTTTTATTTCTAACATTGCTCTTTCTTAAACTATTTTGAACATGTAAGACATACTTGGTTGCTTTAGAAAGTAAATTTTCAAGTATGTCAATGTCAAACATGTGACTTTTACAAGATAAACAGTCTAACATTGCTTCCTCATCTGACTCACTTGAGCTTTAAGTACTAGAAGCATTTTCTTCCCAAGCAATGTAAGCCTTCTTCTTCTTGGGAAATTTCCTTTCCTCACTTCTTTTGTTTTTAGGACAGTTAGTTTTTACATGTCCTCTTTCTCCACAATCATAACACTTGATGCTTGATGGAGATTCTTGAGTTTCCTCTCTTTCTCCACGATGTTTATCCTTACCTTTTGCTCTCATGAATTTGGCAAATTTCTTTATCACAAGGCTCATGTTTTCCTCATCATCAGAGTCATCATCCTCGGTTCTTTTTGAACATTTTCCTTTAGAAATTTCAGATTTGAAGGCAAGAGTCTTCTTCCTTCCTTGATCCTCTTCCGCAGTTAATCTTTTCAATTCAAGCTCGTGCTCACGAAGCTTTCCAAATAGAATTGCCATCGACATTTGTGTGAGGTTTTGAGACTCTGAGATGGTTGTTACCTTTGGTTGCCAAGACCTGTCCAATGATTTCAGAATTTTTACATTTAACTCATCAGTGTCAAAAGTCTTACCTAACCAAGTTAAGTGGTTCACAATATGAGCATTTTCTTCCTTGTGTGTTTCACATCATCAGTACCCTCATGTGTGACTCTGAGGACCTCCCACATCTCTTGTGTTGTCTTACAAACTGAAACTCTATAAAACTCATCAAGTACAACAGTAGATGAAATAATATTGCAAGCCTTAATATCAAATTGGGCTCTTCTATTTTCCTCAGGAGTCTAGTTAAAGTATGGTTTTTCTACTTCTACACCATCAATAGTTCTTTTAGGAATATAAGGACCATTTAGTACAGCTTCCCAGATGCCTCGGTCAACAAACCCCATAAAAATTTCTATTCTGACTTTCCAGAAGGCATAGTTATCACCAGTAAAAAGAGGTGGTCTGTTAATGGAAGCAACCTCAGCATATACTTGATTTTGATGATCGACCATTTTCAAAAAATTTGAAAGAATATCAAAGCAAGCTCTAATACCAATTGTTGGAACAACCGGTATCGATTTTGCGCAGCGGAAATATAAAATCAGAGTTTAATACGGTTTGTTTAAAAGCGAAGAGCTTGTCTGGTCACTTTAAATAATGGTTCCTTTAATTTTCTCTTAAACGTTTTATCAAACAGTTGATGAGTAGAAAATATAAAGAGTGTAGGGAGTAGAAAAATCACACAAATGATTTTTATCGTGGTTCGAATCAAAACATTCTACATCCAGTCGTTAATCACTATGAATAGTGATTAACCTTTTCTCTATAAACAGTTTTACAGTTACAACATAGTGATTGAAAATAACAGTAACAAAAACACCTTCCTTCGACGAATGAACCGGAAGAGTGTGGCCAAAACCTTCCTTCGACAAACGAACCGGAAGAGCTTCCTTCGACAAACGAACCGGAAGAGCTTCCTTCGACAAACGAACCGGAAGCAACGACTCTGCCAACTTGAAGAGAACCGCTTCGACCTTTGACACACAAAGCGCAAGCTTCTCCTATTCACAAGACTTGACAAGAGCAGGAACTTGCACTTGAGAACTTCCTCAGATTTCACTGTATTCTCAAATTCGTAAAAGTTGTCTTTTACAGTGTTTGGCAAAGAGATATATAGCCTACTGGTCCGAAACTGAAGGGACGCATTAAAACTACCAGTGATAATCGATTATTGTAAGTGATAATCGATTATCAGCAAAACTTGGAACAGTTAGGATTTTTGACTCTTCGACCGTTCGACACCAGTTCTTCTCCCTCTGCCGCTCAGTTTAATTTGACACATCCTCATGTCGTTCGGTTTATCACGCTCTGCCGCTCGGCTCGGTTCCTCACATCTTTCCAGCGTTCGGTTTGAGCCCTCATGGCCTTCTACCATTCGGTCTTGGTCATAACTTTACCGCTCGGTCCTTTGTTGGTCAATAACGCTCGTGTCCTGACTACTTGGGAACGCTCGTGTCTTGACTGCTTGGTCTTGGTCATGAAGTCTATCGTTTGGTCCTTACCGCTCGGTCTTGTTAGTTGCGTTCGAATATGAATAGTGTTCTGCATTTAGCTGTGTGTGGCCTTCATCTGATTGTACTCGTTCGGTCTTCATCTGCGTTCGGCCATTGACTGATAGTGACCGTTCGGTCTTCGTCTACTTATCTGTCGTTTGGTCTGAATCTTACTCTTGTTCTTTTTCTTCGCTGATCATTATGTAGATATGCTTTTAAACTTGATGCAGCAAGGGTTTTCATATTCTTCACTTTGTAGCATCATCAAAATTACTAACGCCAAAACACCAATGCTCCTCATTGGTAACAAAGTTGGCGTTGCAGTATTTGGGGGCAGCGAGGACCGCCTTGTCCCCCAACGAGGTAGCTGCCAGCTTGGAAATTTTGTTGAGGTAGGGGAAGGAATTAGATATGGCGGTGCGTAGGAGGGACGCGCTAGAGGAGCAGACGAAGTGGAAGAAAATGTTTTGTGGGCAGGAGAAGTGTTGGAGGACGAAAAGGATCGCCGCCATGGATCCCCATATGTATGTTATGTCGTTGTCATTGCCATGTAGACTGCTTCCTCGGAGCATATGTAGGTGTCGACTTTTTGGTGGTTGTTAAGGTTTTCTTGGGTGTTGGTGATGGAGGCGCAATCTGGGGAGTTGTAGAATTCAGGGGCTTCTTTGAAAAATAAAAAAACACTATAATGTCTTGCCTCGGTTCAAAAGGAACCGAGGCGAAAAGTCGTTTGAAAAGAAAAAAATAAAAAAAGTAAAAACTCTACTGCTTCGGTTACCTTTGAACCGAGGCAAAATCCTACCCGTTTTTGCCTCGGTTCACAACCGAGGCAAAAAGGGGTAGACTTTTTGCCTCGCTTGTATATGTCTCGGTTCAGGAACCGCTGCTTATGGGCGAAAATAACCGTTGTCGTGTCCCTTGACTGCACTAGTGTATGCTTAGCAGAATTATTGTTTGGATGCTATATTCTTTTATTCAAATGCTATATATGGTGATTAGACACTTTGTTAGAAGTTTATAGCGTTTCAGATAATAGATATTCAATATATCATTTGATAGTGTTTAACGTGTTATACAAAATATCTTAGATGATTCGTTATGTCAGGCGGTTAGTGGTTCATCTTAAGCATTAGTGTTTAGCTCAACGTTTACTTGGATTATGTTTCCATCATATCAGACACTATTTGCGTTTAGACATATTTTACTCCATATATTCTTTATAAATGTTTATCTCATTCAATACTTTGGATAAACAATTATATTTGATAAACACTATCATTCATCTTAAGCATTAGTGTTTAGCTCAATGTTTATTTGGATTATGTTTCCATCATATCAGACACTGTTTGCGTTTATACATATTTTACTCCATATATTCTTTATAAATTTTTATCTTATTCAATACTTTGGATAAACAATTATATTTGATAAACACTAATTTCATTCAGTATTGTTCACGTACAAACTTTAAATGCTTCAACCAATATTTCTTTCAATGTTGTTTGTTAAACTTCAAGACATGAGTTGCTAGATAGTCTAGTCTCTCTAGACTATCTTATCTTAACAAGTCTTTCATAATATTTGAGATATATGTTAAAATAAGATCATCTAGGGACCCTTTATTTTGAAGTTTAACTGATAACACTCTAGATTTACATATTTTTCTTTGTTAAAAATCATTTCTTAGATTTCTTTAGTTTTTAATTTCTTAGAATTAGGCTAGTTTTATGTTTTTCTCTTAATTCTTTAGTTTTATAAAATTCTAGTTAAAAATAGGATTTTAGATGTAATTTTTAGTTTTTGTTAATTAGTAGGAAAATAAAATTTTTTTAGAAAATCTTTAATAATAATCTTTCTTTTTAATTGTTAGATTTTTTTTTTCTTTTCTTTAATTTGGTATTAATTGTTTTCCTTTGATGCAAATATGAAAAAGAGTGGGCTGCTGCCACTACATTGGGCTGTTGAAATTGGACAGATTTAATTAGGCTGATGTCAACATTGGACCTCTGATTGCAACTCTGGTGGGCCGCTGTTACTGATACATTAAGAATTTGGCTGCTGCATTTTGGGAATGAGCTGCTGGATTGAATTTGGGCCGCTGTTTTGGGGCCACTGTTTTAACATTAAGCTGCTGCAAGTGAAATTGAAGGCAGCGCTGGCCTGCTACAATGGTGCTGCAATTGGAAGACTGTTGCTGATTGGATAATTGGGCTGCCAATGCTGGTATAGGCTTAAGTGAAACGGTGAGTTTCAATGGAGGCAGCTTTATGGGGTCATTGCAGAGTAGCTCATTTGAGAAAATAACATTCTCTCAAGCACATTCATTTACAAGAGAGTAGAACCTTCGAGCTAGGGCAGAAGAAGAAGCTTGCGACTCTGACCGGACCTGACCGAAGAAGGTGATCGAAGGGCTGTGGAGCGAAATGAAGGCTAGCCGTTTGATCAGAGAGCTCGAAGTGTCACAGCAAGGTTCCCCTCTCCTATTTTCTTTTTCCCCTTTCTCTTTTCGTTCTCCAACCCTATATAAAGGGGTTTTTTGCATGTAAATGGATCTCTGGAGAACACTTCTTCATACACTTTTGATATACACTTTCAGACTCTTTGTAGATTAGGGTTTTTATGCTTTTCTTAGAGTAGAGATATTGTTCTTGATTCTGGATTTCGCTGATGAGATTCATGGAACCGTGACAATCCGTGAGCTCCTCATTCGGTGATCTCTGGTATAATGTTTGTAATTTTCCTTTTTCATATTAATAAAATTTGATTTCGTGTTTTCCTTTTACTCTTGTTTGTTGTGTTGAAATTGCTCTGTGTTTTTTGATGTTTTCCATTGTTATGTTCTGAGAAAATGAATTGGACTCTGATTCTCTGCATCTTTGCAATTCCTTTTGGAATTGAATGACTCTGTAGTGAGCATTTTTTATCGAGATGTCTTCTCGAGTCAGAGATGAGTCGAATGCATAAAGACTCATTCGGATTTATGTTTCTATTCTTTTCTTTCTATTTTCCAGTATGTGTGATTTCAATTTCAGTGTTGTATTCCTGTTATTGTGAAAATATGCATTGGTTGAATAATTGAGTGAGAATTTCCATTTTAAGTTCTGAAATATGAACTAAAAAGCACCCAAGGAGGGCTTAAATTTCTCAGAATGTCTTTCTAAAGAGTAATTGAGACTCTTTCATTCAATCTATTGCACATTTGCCTCTGTTGTTTGCTTTCTGTCTAATATCCTTAGTTTGCTTCTTTATCTTTAGTATTTCTGTTGACTTGATGTTAGAATAGTCTTAGTTTTGATTGTGATTTTATTTTCTTGTTTTTCTCTTTCATCATTTACATATTTTAGTGATAATCTTGAGGTTTTGTTATTAGACAGTAGCAATGCTCATTAGTTTAGATCATTTTAGTTGCAGTTAAATTTTCATATTAGCTTAGATGTTGTTGTTTCTGTTTTAGGTAGTTTAGAGTTCCATTTTCTTTTATTTTTCCTTTTAGTTCATATTCTTTCTTTCCTTAAACAAATTTTCTTATTATTTTTAATTTCATTGTTTCATTTTCTATTTCCCCACCCCGTTTTTTTAGTTAAGTAGTAAATAATTACAAGAATTAACTTTACACTCTGAAGCTTAATCATAGTTGAGAGTCCTTGGATTGATCCTTGGTTATCCCTCTACTACATTAGTGGGGAAACTGAGTTTGTTGGCTTTGATGCGACTAAAAGCGAGTTTAACATTAACACAAAAGTGTCTAACAAAATATTATCTATAAAAATGATCGTCTAGGATAATGTGCTAAACGATATCTATGTCTAGACGATATCCTAAAGAAGAAAATATAGACTACTCTAGACAATTTTATAAACACATTAGCATAAATGCTATAGTACAAGGACTACATTAAACATTATAATAAACGTCTAACGTTTTAAATCCAAATGTAAGAATAATACTTTTTGTATGTTGTATTGTTTCTCCTTAAATGTGTAGGTCCATAAAGGACAAATAATTTATTCAAAACTTTTGCGCTAACTCAAAAGAACATTGAGAAATACAAAGACATTTTTGAATGTTTCTTCATTGCTTTGTCTGCCCAATCCGTACAAGCAACACAGTTGCCTCTGCAAAAGCAACATAATATCTTACCTCGTACAAAAGGCTACACACCCACATCAAAGTTAATGCTTCTAAGTAAAGAATCTTTCTTGAAGTTTCCTATATAAAGAAGTTGCATGAACAAAAGAAAATAACAATAACTGCACATATTCTTACGTTGCCAACACTCTCTTGTTATTGCATCGTCTAGGTTTGAGAAAAATCCTTTTAACAAATCTTTTCAGATATATTTTGTATTGATCAATATCCTCTCTAAGATAGGTTTTCATCTTTATTTGTTTCAAAATACTTTGTTGGTTTTGGATAATTAGAAGTTATTTAAAATACTTGGTTGTTTAACTTAGGGGAGTTAAATAGTTTAACCAGGTTGACTAGTGAAAAACTAGGAGTGGTGAAACTTATTGTAAATCCAGGAATGGTGAAACTCGTTGTAACTTTTTAAAGTTAATAAACCTTATAGAGTAGTTAAAAGAGAACTAAATGTAACTAAATTGGAGTGAAACATTATAAAAATGAGCTTTCATCTATGCTACCGTGTTACTATGTTTATAAAAACTTTCAAAAATCCTTAAATGTTAAACATTTTTTTGTAGATTGTCTAACCTGTGCAAACAACATCTAACAAATTGAGTAAATTTTTTAAAATCTATTCAAACCGTCTTTGTAGAATTTGCCATTTATTTAAATATATCACTTAGATGGCTTAAAAAAATGTATGTAATAAAAAATTTAAATCATCTACTAGTATGATTTAGAATATTATATTGAAAAAATATTATATTATAAATTTGGGATGCAAGAGAACTAACTATCTTCCCGCCTACCGAATTAAGAAAAAAATAGACCACCTACCCAATTAAGAAAAACAATGGACAAAGGTGAGAACAAACAGCTATTTTTATATGGAAAAAAAGCTTAACGTAATTTAATTAAAAATAATACTTTAAAGGTGTAATTGTTTCGTACTTGTGTATGATAAAAAGATTCATGTTTTTAATATCTTTTAAATTTCAAATAAGTTTATTTCTTACTTTGTAAATTTGAAATTGATTTGTATACTTCTTTGTAATTTTTAAAATATTTGATTGTCTTTTTGTTGCAAATACCGTCAATTTTTCTACATGATTAATAAGAAAAAAATTATTTGCAATAAATTTGATTTTAGATTCTCATCCTTAATTATGTAATCACATTATTTTTGTATAAAAGTATTTGCTTTAGCAAGAGGTATGATAAATAAAACAAAATCGGTCAGTTGATAAAATAAATGCTTCAAATTTAAAAGATTTAAAAAAAAATAACATCACAAATACAATGAACCGAAAGGATAAAAAACGTTTTTTCTGCGTTGAAGGATGTTGCACATGGGTGGAAGTAAGCCATACATGTGAGACGTGTGTTTTGGTCAATTTGTTAGAACTTGTTACAAATTTCGAAGGGAAAATGTTTTTAACATTAAACTTGGCCATTTTGTGGAACTATTAATTTCTTAAAATATTTTTGATATGTACTTGAAAAAAATAATAGTTAAATAATATTCACTAATGCAGAAAGCGCTTTAGACGTATGTTATTTTGGGCTTTTAACGTCTGATCTTTTTCCGACATCTATATGGGTGACGTTATTGAGACGTCGGACCCAATAGGTCAGACGTCTATATAGACGTCGGACCCTATAGGTCAGACGTCTATATAGACATCCGACCATACAGGTGAGACGTCTATCTAAACGTCTAACTTGTATGATCGGACGTCTATATAGACGGCTGACCTATAAGGTCCGATGTCTAAGCCCTGAAAACGTCTTCAACCACTATGATCCATTGGACGTCGGAATGTGCAGTGACTGACGCCTGTAGATGTCGGCCCTTATTACAACCGACGTCTACTAGGTGTTTTTTTTTATTTTTGCAATAAAACCACACCTAAAAAACAGAAAATTGTCCAAGTACAGTATACTATCATATATATATGCGTTCCAAATAAACAAAGTTCTAATTAATCTATATAACAATCCAAAACTGAAACTATCAAAATATAAACTTAAACTAAATGTAATTAATTTTTAACAAGAAATAGAAGTCTTCCTAGCTCCATCTTTGCAGAAGATAAGTTGTCCACTCTTGTCTTATCTGCCTAATTGTGTCCTCTGGTAAAGGAGATGTACTCTTGAAGCGCTGCAAAATGAAGAAAGATTCATTATGTTTTCATATATGTTCAAAGATGAATTTGATTTGTAATGTATTGAAGGTAAGCATCATTACCTCATTCCACTCATCTGTAATGGCAGCTCGAATGATGGTCTTAATCCAAGACATGACATAGAAGCCACATTCCCATGAATCTAGCTGCTTGTTACAATAAAATGAGAAACTAAATAGTCAAGAATTTAGATCATTCAATAACATAGAAAATAAATTAGAACTATAAATAACTTACAACCTTTGGATATAAAACTTGAACTAGCTGCTTCAGGATTTACCCATAACTCTATTTAGATTGAAAACACAAAGTAATATTAATATAACTATATTTATCATAAAAATTGAAGGTCAACATGAAATTCAAAGTCATTTTTGGAGAAACACTTACCATTGAAGCATGTTTCTCAAGCCATTTTTCATCTTCCTGTGCAGCAAACAAAACCATATAATTTCCAAATGATCTAAACCTCGAGGGTCAACAACTTTCTTGCAAATGTCATTAAAGAACAAACTCAGACGTGTCAGAATGCCTCTAACAGAAGGAGGTAATATGCCTCGAATAGAAACTGTTAACAATTGTTGCATCAATACATGACAATCGTGAGACTTTAAACCAACTAACTTTAACTCTTGCATAGAAACAAGGTTACTAATATTTGAAGAATAACCTTGTGGAACCTTCACACTTCTTAAAGAGTTACAAAAACTTTGTTTTTCTTTTTTAGAAAGAGTGTGACAGGCTGGGGGTAGATAGGTGCGTCTTCCTATTGTCTGTGGATGTAACTCAGAATGCATTCCCATGTCAGGCAAATCTTGTCGTGTTTTTATTCCGTCTTTGGTCTTCCCTTTCACTTTTAATAAAGTTCCGATGACACTGTCACAAACATTTTTTCAACGTGCATCACATCTATACAATGTCTAACATCAAGTTTACACCATTATGGAAGATTAAAAAATATTGATCGTTTCTTCCAAATGTTTTTCGCAAAGGTACTTTTATGATGTTTTTCGTAGACAATGTCAATGTTTTTGACTTCGTTGTACACCTCTTCACCATTGCGGGGCCTGGGCACAACCTCATCCTCAACACTTCCATTAAATGCTTTTTTCAATCTACGGTAAAGGTGATTACGAGGAAGGAATTTTCGATGTCTTGTATAAATCGTCTTTTGACCATGCTTCAATTGAAGGTAACTAGTGTTTTCTTCACAAATGGGACATGCAAAATGACCTTTAACACTATAACCACTCAAGTTTCCATAGGCTGGAAATAATTTATAGTGCAAAACAACATTGCACACAAACGGAAATTTTCTTGGACATCTGAATTGAACACTTCGACCCCTTCTTCCTATAACAATTTCAAATCATCAATTAAAGGTTTCAAGTAAACATCAATGTCATTTCCAGGTTGTCTAGGACCCGATATCATCAAGGACAACATCACATATTTTCTCTTCATGCACAACAAAGGAGAAAGATTGTATATCATCAACATAACTGGCCATGAATTGTGTTTGCTACTTAAGTTCCCATAAAGATTCATATCATCAGTTGCAAGTGCAAGTCTTAAGTTTCTTGGATCTGCACCAAATTTTGGAAATGTTTCATCAATCTTGTTCCATTATGGTGAATCAACTGGGTGTCGAAGAAGATTATTGCACTTTCAACCTAGGTATTATAGGCAAATACCACATCACCTTAGCCGGTGCACCATCATTACCTTCATCACCAGTGTTTCTGTCATTTTTTGTTTTAAAACGGGATAAACCTCATGTTGGAAATATTTTAGCGAAGCAAACTCCTTTATGTACAAAACACAATCATTAGAACAAGCATGTATCTTTTGATATTCAAGACCCATTGGACATAAAATTTTCTTTGCCTCGTAATTACGAATAGGTAGAGTATTATTTTCTGGAAGCATCTCCTTCAACAACTCCATCAACTATGTGAAACTTTCATTGGTCCATCCATTCCTTGCTTTTAAACTAAACAACTTCAAAGTTGCAAACAGACGTGTAAAGTTTGATCATCCTGGGAACAACGGTTGCTTTGAATCATTTATAAGAGAATCACACAAATTAGCTCTTCCAAAATTATCTTCACCAACATCATGTATCATGTCCTGTAAATGATCAGTCATCTATTCTTCCACATAATTCGTTCCTCGTGATGTGGTAGACTGGTCCAGTACTTATCCATGCCAAGTCCAAATGGTATAAGTTCTCATTATGCCGAACATGAATACATGGTCACGCATATTGCCTAAGTCTTGGAGTATTTGATTAAGACAACGAACACAAGGAAAAATATGTCCCGTTCACAGACTTTTCATTTTGTTCAACATATTGCAAGAACTCTAAAACACCCTTCTCATATTCTTCACTGATGCGACGTTCATTCATCCAGCTTCAATCCATATTATGTTCATAACAATCTTCATCGTCAATTTCAATTTCTTAACTCGCACAAGGTTAGGCCCTACCCATTCAAAACAATTATTTTTCATAATTTGCTAAGTCATGTGCAAAGAAGTCTAACATGATAAATTTGGTAAGATTTCGCAACATATTGCATTGGTCTCCGAAATACACGAAATGAGAGTGGTCAGGGATGACCACAATCAAATATGCATCAGAGAAAAACATAAATAATCTGAACTAAAATTTTATCAATCTTATCCATAAACTCCAACTACATGTTATAGCAATTTATAAAAAATAAATTTTACCAAATTTTCCAATCGGACAATTCAAAATTTAATACTAACGATTAAAAGATTAATCGTTTGTGTTAAATTTCAAACGGGAACTAAGATTCACTAAATGATTTGATACTTATAATCTAACATGCCAATCATAATAACACAACAAAACTTTATCACATGCATATTCAAAAGCCAATAACACATGCATACTTAAAAGCCAAAAACATGCATACACAAAAGCCAATAACATGCATACACAAAAGCCAATAACATGCATACACAAAAGCCAATAACATGCATACACAAAATCCAATAATATGCATACACAAAACCCAAAAACATGCATACACAAAACGTTTTCAACAAAGAAGCTAACCTTCTTAGTAGATTAAAAACGCAATGGAGGGAAATGGAGGAGTGCACGTCCAAAAACGCAGGCCAAAAAGGGTCAAAAACGCCGCTCAAGAACACGCTAGAATCTGCACCAAAACGCAACAAAAACAAATTTTAATTGGTTCAAATGGAAGATATTTCATCAAAGAGTAATTTAATCAGAGTAAAAGTAAGTTTAAACGGTCCAAAAGGGAGAAAACGCACCTAAAAATGCAACGCCGCGGAGAGAAAACGCGAGGAGGAAGACGATGAACAGTGCGTGTAGGTCAATGGTTCAAACTTTAGGACTTTGGGCCCAATTTTAGGTCATTTTGTAGGTCAAACCCACTATAAGGGCATTTTGGTCTTTTGGGGTCTATATACCCCAAAATCACTTTCACTTTCAGCCTCTCTGCCACTTTTTACATTCTGTTGTTAGGGTTTTAGCTTTTTTGGGGAGCTTCTTCTTCTTCCTCCCCTTTGGGGGAGGTTTTAGGTTTGCTTTCACTTTCCATTTTCATGTATTTAAACTACTTTTACGTTGAAATTTCATAGAAGAATTGATTCTTGCATTCAAGTTTCATGTTATTTATGATTTGGGTATTGTTTATGCGTATTGAATCACTGCTGCGTAATCATTTCTTCTTTTGCGTGCATTCTGCATTTTTGGTTTCTACATTTCACTGTTGTTACGTTGATACCGATCGGTCACTGCATTTAGATCGTTCGGTGCTTAGCTTGTTTACCTTATAGACCGTTTGGTCTGCTCGCACTTGCCATTCACACCTTTCGGTTTCTGACGTGCGTCACTATCAGTACCGCTCGGCTTTAATATACTGCTCGGTTTAGTTCTTTCCTATTTCCCGTTCTTCCCCAGCTTACCTTTCACCGTTCGGTTACTGCTTCAGAACGTTCGATCCCTCATAGCACCTTTCTGATTTCATTCACTTTAATGTTGTCCATTTTGTTTGGTTGTCTTCAATTTCCAATTTTAATTTAGTTTAATTCTCCTTGTAAAAACACTTTCAAAACCCCCCCACTACGTGTTTGACCTAATTCTCGAACCACATTTGGTCCTTGAGAGACGACCTAGGAGTCACTTCCTAGTCTATGCTGCATTCTTATTCAACATCAAATTTGTATTGGGTGCAACCCCGATCAATTATAGCATACCACTATGTTTGATATGTGATTTTATATTTGTATGCATAATATGAGGCTTCGGAAATGAAAAATCACA
This sequence comes from Vigna hirtella, assembly GCA_027742795.1. NCBI lineage: Eukaryota > Viridiplantae > Streptophyta > Magnoliopsida > Fabales > Fabaceae > Vigna > Vigna hirtella. The sequence goes on from JAHCHA010013237.1 coordinate 176,592, forward strand.
AGCACAACAAGTTTTAAGTCGATGACGTTATTGTTAAATCAATTAAAACTCGTATGTTTGCACAAAAATATTTCAAGAGTGTTGTGATGTATTTTGAGGAGAAAAGTTTTCAACTATATGCTAAGTGTTTCTACTTAATCGATTACATGCTCCTTATATTCGACTAAGCTTGTTAATAATTGAAAACTGGTTAAATGCTTGACATAACTATCACAACTGTCATATTTTTAAATATGTTGACCAAGCATTTATCGCAAATTGATTATATTAATTGCGCATTCAATTAACTGCGTTGATTGATGTTATTCTGTTATAACTGAATTACGTATTCCATTAGATTAATTAGATAATCGATTAAAAAGCTTATGAATTGCTTTACACTATATATAGACGCATGATTTGAATTCTGTAAGGAAGAATAACGAATTACACTTTCATATATTTTTTCAGTGAATGAATGATCTGGGTTCTTACAAAAGAGAGAAAAGCTCCAAGAAACAACAATTACCGTGGTGATAAAGTCTTGAAGATTTCTTGAGAAGCAAGGTTGATATACAAAGTCTGATCGTTCTGCACAGCAAGGTGCATTCTGCTTGATCAAGAAAAGCTTTGGCAAACACTGAGTGTTGTTGGTTTCCCTGTGGTGTTACAGGAAGAAGAACGGGGTTCTTGACTTTGAGGGTGTCTCAAAGGGGTTGACAGCAGAAGAGGATTGTTCTTGCTGCTTGTCTGTTTTTGTATTGCATATAGTTAGAGTAGTGAGTTAGAGAGGTGATTTACATTTTGACGTGAGGTCGCTGTAAAGCCCTTGGTGTAAAAACTCATATCTATATAGTGCATCGGCTTCCATCTCGGGTTGATTGAAAGGACACTCGATGTAGGCTTGGCCGAAACAGTATAAAAACTCAGTGTTTGAATTTTCTTATCTCTTCTCTCTGCATTAAATCGATTATATTGTCATTACATTCGATTAAGTAAACTGCTGCATTGCACAAATATTCTTACTTACGATTCAAGAAAAGTTTAAAGACTTTCTGTTTTGCGAAAAAGATTTTAAAATCAATCATTTTTATACATCACCAATTAACCCCCCCTCTTGGTGTGAGAAACGAAGCACTTCTTTTTTAACAATTGGCACCGGAGATGGTTTCCAAAAGATATTTGAAAAACAATTCGATTAACCTTTTTGTCTAATCGATTCAATCGTGAAAATGGCTTTCGTTTCTCAAACTTTTGGTGAAGATGCTTCAACAAACATACCTCCTTTATTTGCTGGGGAAAACTATGCTTTCTGGAAAATTAGAATGCAAATTTTTCTTGAATCTGTAGATAAGGGTGTATGGGATCATACAATCAATTGTCCATTTGAACCCACTCATGTTGTAAATGGAAAAACTGTTTTAAATTTTTTTCTGAGTGGACTCAAGATGAGAACTAGAGAGCACAATATGATGTTAAGGCTAGAAATTTAATTGCCTCTACACTAACAATGGATGAGTTTTTCAGGATTTCCCAATGCAAGGCAACAAAAGAGATGTGGGAAGTTCTTGAAGTAACGCATGAAGGAACTGATGAGGTAAAATGTGCCAGGAAAAACTCTCTTGTGTAGGAATACGAGTTGTTCAGGATGAAGGCTAGAGAGACTGTCTATGACGTGCAGAAAAGATTCACACACATCGTAAATCATTTGATGGCTCTCGGCAAGGTGTTTGACAAAGAAGAAATCAACATCAAAATCTTGAAAAGCTTGAACAGAAGCTGGCATCCAAAGGTAACTTCTATATCATAATCTAAAGATTTGACTAACATGAATATGGCAACCTTGTTTGGCAAGCTTAAGGAACATGAACTAGAGCTTGGTAGATTGAGAGAGGAAGAAGAAATTAAGCAAAAGCAATCGATTGCCCTCAGTGGTGATTAGGAATGATTGTAGGGTGTTGTTTGTGGTTTACTAATGCTTAATGATGTTTCTTCTGGTTTTATAAATGGTGTTTGATGTAGGGATGGCCTCCTCATCGGACAAGAGATTCAAGACTATAGTATTCAAAAGGAAGAAGAAGGAACCAGATCAACCCTATTCCAGCAAGTTGCTTTCCCGCAAGCATGAGCAACACTTCCTCATTGCCCAAGATAGGATGGAAAGAGGAGCAGGCACAGGTCAGTAGAGCTGGAGCAGCTGAAGCTTCAGCTATGGAGGAAGATGAAGATGATGATAATGATGACGCATTTGACGCGTTGAGTGCCAGTTTTGTGGGCTTGGACTTGTTTCCTGTTATTTTTATGTTCTATTGAAGGACTTGGACGTCCTAGGGATTGTATCTTTTGATGGCTTTGATAACAGTTGAATCTTAATCAATCGGTTTTGCATTTAAATCTTAATCAATCGGTTTTGCAAGTCTTAGCTAATCAACAAACCACACAATTGTCTAGGCCGTGAGTCCTTTGGGAGAACGATACCTGGTCTTACCAGGTTATTACTTGATACGATTCGGTTACACTTGCCGAGGGTTAACAAGTCTTTGACTACGTTTTTGGGGCTTAAAGATTTGTTCATCAAGTTTTTGGCGTCGTTGCCGAGGATTCGTGGTTTAACTAGTCTATTTGTGTGATTTTTGATTATTTTTGACTTGTTGTGAATTTTGTTTTCTGTTTTTATTTTTCTGTTTTTATTTTCTCTGTTATTATTTTTATTTTATTTTATTTTTCTGTTTTTATTTTTTTCTCTTTATTTTCTGGTTTTTATTTCCTATCTTCTTATCTTTTCAATCATATCTTTTGATTATTTCTTCTCTTTTCTATCTTTTTGTGCTAACAAAATTTTTCTAGGATTTTGTTTACTTGTGTATGCAGGGAAATATTCGGACTAGAATCAAAAAGATTTCTAAACCTCTTCTTGAAGGCCTGGACGAAAGTAGAAGGAGGAGGAGAATTCGAACTTCAAGAGAACTATTCCCTTCTCCTGAGACACTCTTACAACCTTCACCATAAAGGTCTTACCATAGCACTGAAAATATGACAGAGGAGAATAATGCTAGACGGACTCTTGCAAATTACACCACTTTTGTTGGCCCTCAGCATTTTAACAGTATAACAATGCCGAGGGTCAATGCTACAAACATGGAGGTGAAACCGGCGTTGATACAGTTGGTGAAAAGCAATTAGTTTAATGGGCTATCACATGAAAGGCCATATGAACATCTCACCACCTTCAATGAAATCTGTAACACCTTGAAGATAAATGGAGTGCCGGATGAAGCAATCAAGCTTAGCTTATTTCCTTTCTCATTGGGAGGCAATGCTAAGTTATGGTTAAATTCTTTTCCAAAAGGTAGTTTTACAGAATGGGAAGCTGTGGTTGCAATGTTTTTGAATAAGTACTTCCCACAATCTAAAGTCAACAAAGGGAAGCAAGAGATCTGTTCTTTCAGACAAGGCATGGAGGAGACGTTAGGTCAAGCATGGGACAGGTACAAAAGCTTTTTGAGAAAGGCTCCCATGCACGGTTTTGATGAAGCATCAGTAGTTCTACTTTTCCTTGGAGGTCTTGGTTCACAAACCAAGTTGATGTTAGATGCCTTAGTTGGAGGTAATATTAATTGTAAGACTCAAGAGGAAGCAACAGAATTGATAGAGAACATGGCTGCTAATGACAATGAAATGCATAGTGAAAGAGGAGCTTCTGTTCAACCGAAAGGGGTTCTACAATTGCAGTCAAATGATGCCTTGCTTGCTCAGAATAAGGTTATAACTCAACAGTTGGAGAATCTAGCAAAGACACTTGCTCAATTGCCGAAGGAATTAAAAACTGTTGCTCAAGTTCAACAAAAGATGTGTGAACTATGTGGTGGTGACCATATCAATGGTCAATGTGCTTTTCCAGTGGAGGCCCTAGAAGATGTAAATTTCATGAATAATCAATTTCCATACCGCCAAGGTAATTTCAACCAAGGGTGGAAACCTCACCCAAGCATGGGTCAAGGTCAGGGACAATCTGGACAAGTTGGGCAATAAGGACAATTTAATAGGCCACAAAAACAACCATCATTATGGCAACAGATGTCTACACTCACTTAAAACATACAAAGTTGGAAGAAACTCTTAACCAGTTTATGCAGATAACCATCTCCAATCATAACAGCACTCAAGCAACCCTTAGAAGTATGGAGATGTAAATCGGACAGTTAACTAAGAAGTTGGAAGAAAGGCCTGATAAGAGTTTTTGGGCTAATACTGAGGTTAACCCTAAAAAAGAGTGTAGAGTTTTAGTGAGTGTAAATGTTGAAAGAGTTGAGTTAGAGAGAAAAGAAGGGAAAGAAAAGAGAGTAGAAGAAAAAGAAAAGAGAGTAGAAGGAAAAGAAGAAAGAGTGGAGAGAAAAGAAAAAGGAGAGAAGAGATAAAAATTGAAGATATTCTTCCTTTTCCAACAGATTATGAGAGATTAGAGAAAGAGAGACAATTTGGGCATTTTACAGAAATATTCAAACAATTGGAGGGTGATTCACCTTTGAAGGAGATTTTGCAACAAATTGCAAATTATACAAAACCCATGGAACAAGTCTCCACAAAGAAAAGATATAGAGAAGAGGAGACAAATGATTACAAAGCGGTCAAGAAGAAGTTACTCCCTCCAAAAGAGAAAGGTCCAGGAAGTTTCACCATTCCATGTGTCATAGAAAAGAAAAAGGTAAATAAAGCCCTACTTGATTTAGGGTCAAGCGTTAATTTAATGCCTTATTCTTTACTTGAACAAATGGGTGATCTTAAAGTCAAGCCTATAAAGATGAATCTATTGATGGCAGATGGCTCTTCAAAGAATTCTTATGGTATAGTAGAGGATGTTATGGTTTGTGTTGGAGAACTAAAATTCTTGGTGGACTTTGTGGTGATGGAGATAAAGGATGAAAGAGTTCCTATTATTCTTGGAAGGTCGTTTATGAAAACGGCTAAAGTCATCATTGATGTAGATGAAAGAATAGTGGTGTTTCAAGACCGAGATAAAAATGTGGTTATTAATGTCTTCAAAGAGGAACAACAGACAGAGACTAGTTATAAAGCTACATATCAAGATGTACTCATGACTAGTCCTCAAGATGCAAAGCCAAGCTTCAAAGGTAAAAATTGTTTCTTCTTTCAGGATAGGGAAGAAGATAAAGATAGCAAAAGAAGGACGGTTCATGATGATTCAAGGCAAGCACAACCCAAACCTGGTAAACATGTGAAATTCAAAAACAGGTTGTGGATTGTTAAAGACTATAAGAAAGATGGAGTGATAGAAATTGAGTCTCCACATTCAAGAAGAGTCAAAGAGGTGGACCGGAAGCAGATGATGAGTTGGTGTGATGAAAGAAAGATAAACACCAACATTGAAGATGAACATGAGCTTTACTGGGTCAAGCTAGTGGCGTTAAAAGAGTGCTTTTCTGGGAGGCACCCTAGTAATTTAAGAACATTACTTTATATTGATATCGATTGTAATTTTTTTTTTTAATTTTGGACATTACTTTTATGTTGAAACTTTTTGGGTTAACATCTAGTGATGGATGCTAGGTGGTTAAGTATCTACTGAAGGATACTAGGTTTATTAACAGGTTTGTTACACCTACTGATGGGTGTTCGTAAGGTAAAATTGCACCTACTGATGGGTGTTGATGGATTTTGGGTCAGGCTCATGACGTTAAACAAGCGCTACCTGGGAGGCAACCTAGTTGATTTACTATATTTTGTCTGTTTGTTTTGATTCTGCTTTAGTTGCATGTTAGGGATTGAATTTATGAGTAATTTGAGAATTTAAATGCATGGAGTGAGTGAGAGGAATGAGTGGAAGGCACCTAGGGTAAGCTAGGAAGAAAGAAAATATCTCACGCAAGTGCCGCTCAGCGCCATTTACTGCTGAGTGGTAATTATGCAGAATGGTATTTTCGAGTTGCCCTTAGTGGGACCCGAGCCCATTAGGGTATTTTTATACCCTAGGATGCGATTTTGGGTTCATTTTCAGATTTCTTTCTTCTCACACACTTCTAAACACTTTTCTAAGAGTTATCTAAATCTTTCCCTTCATTCTCCTTTACAAAATCCCTCTTCCACTCACTTTCTCACTAGTTTTCCATCTAAGTTTGGGGCTCGGAGAGAGCATTGTTGTTGGGGCTGAGTTCTTCATATTTGTAGAGCATTTTCTACTCATCTAGTATCTCCACCCAAGTAAGTCAAGCATTTTTCATTCTAGGGTTCTTGAAAGCATAGATTTGTATGAATTTGGATGTTCAAAGCATGATTCTTTAGGGATTTTGATTTCTATGCATGATTTGATGAAGTAATTGATATTTGAACCGATTAAAATGCTTGATTTTGGTCTGGAAGTATGAAAATTGCTTGTGGATGGAGTTAGGAAGTGTTAAAAATCAAATTTTCAAAATGTGCAGAATCGCCGCTCAACAGAAATTTCCCCTGAGCGCGACTCTGCCAGACTTGGTTTTTGGCTTCTTTTTATTGCTGGCTTGGTGCACTGGTTGCGCTGAGGGGTTTTTGTTGCTTGCTGGCTTCTTTTTCTTTTTCTTGGATTTGCGATGTTGTTTATGGTTTACTAATGATTAATAACATGTTTTATGGTTTTGTAATTTGTGTTTGATGTAGGGATGGCATCCTCTTCAGGCAAGAGATTGAAGACCACAGCCTCTAAGTGGAAAGACAAGGAACCTGAACAACCTCATTCTAGTAGGTTCCTCTCTCGCAAACATGAGAAGCATTTTAAGATTGTTTAAGATAGGGGACTCCTAACTTTTCTCCTCAGTTTGGAGAGCAACTGATGGGAAGAAACTGGAGGAGATTGGCCACATACCCTGCACCAGCCAACATAGCAGTGGTAAAGGAATTTTACACCAACGCAAGGAAGTTGGGTGATTATCCGGCTGAGGAGTACCTAAGCTATGTTAGAGGCCACGCTATTAGGTATGATCCTAACTCTATCAACAACTTTTTGGGTACTGAATGGGTTGGATAGCAGTGCCAGTTTGCTCTTTGTATGGAGGAAGGCATTGATTTTAATGATGTGGAGAGTGTTCTATGTGTACATGGAGGACACTTCTAGAGGAACAGAAATGGTGTAGTGGTGAATATCAAGAGCACTGATTTGACTTCTCTTGCTAAGTATTGGATGGCATTCTCCCATGCCAACATTCAGCCGTGTTCGGATGTTTCAGACATCACTCTCAGCAGGACACTTCTCCTCTACTGTGTGCTCAGAAATATGAGCATTAACATTGGCCAAGTGATTGCCAATGAAATACAAATGTGTGCCAACACAATGAACAACAAGGCACCTTTAGGGCATCCTTCCTTGATTACACACCTGTGCAAGATAGCCGGGGTGGATACTTCTGCTCCACCATTGGAGAGGCCGAGGAGATCCATTGATAAGGCCTATTATAGGCAGTATTGTGGAGGAGAGGAGGCAGCTTAGCCAATTCCACCACAACGTCCTCGTAGAGAAAGAAGACCAGCACAGAGCCAGGCATCTGTAGAGACTTATGAGGCAGAGCCATTCCATATGAGAGACATGTACATGTCTCTCATAGGTGCACAGATGCAGTCCATCCACAGAGGACAGGTGGCAACTGCTGAGATGATTATTGGGCTATATGATACACCTCCAACACACAGGTGGACTATGGATGAATTCCATAGTGTGGTAGATTGGCCAGAGGAGTAGACCCAGGGCAACAGAGCTGGAGCAGCTGAAGCTTCAACTATGGAGGAAGATGAAGATGATGATGACGCATTTGAGGATGCTGAAGATAATGAAGAGGAGGAAGATACAGATGACAGCACAGGCTGATAAGGAGCTGAGATAACATCTACTGATGGATGCTATCAGCACTAAAGCAGGATCTTTTCTATCTTTGGTTTTGTAATATTGAACTTATTTGCTTCTGTTTTTAGAATAGGGTTGATGTTCTCAATTTGAAACTTGTCTGTTATGATGGTTTGCTTATGACTTATTACATGATGAGTAATGCTTTATGTGTTTGAATCTTGATTGATGTGGAGAATGTGCACATTATATGCTTATACAGGTGGTTCACGAGCTATGTGAACAAATGCATGATGTTGTGATTGTGATTATGATGCTAAGCAGGATGTGTATGTGGAATGTGAATGAGCTTATATGTGAGATTTTGAGCTCTAGAGTTGTTGTTGAATGTTATTACTTTGAAAGCATGAATGACTTTGCCCAGGTTTGATATGATTGAATCACTTGCTTGTTTACATCATATGATCAAGGCCATTTGTTGGTAACCCTTTTGTTAGCCAAATGCATGAATTTAACACACTAAAAGAGAGCACTATGTGTTCTATCCTTTGAACCCTTAGCCTTGAACATGATTTGAAAACCCTTTTTGAAAAGCTTTACTTTGAGTTAAGATGAAAATATTATGTGGTATTGATAAATGTTCAAGTTTGGGGTTGTTGGAAAATAGAAAGGGAAAATAAAAAGCATTGAGCTAAAAGTTAAGCATGTGAAAAGAAAAAGAAAAAGGAAAGGAAAGAAAGAAAAGAAAAGCTCAATGCAAAAGGCCTTGACTCAAGGGTTTTGTGATCCAGAAAAACCAATTGTTATTGTTAGCCCAGCCACATTTTAAGCCATTGAAAAGGCCTTGTGATGATGTGTGCTTGTAAGTGTTTTTTATTATGGTTAAATGAAAGGCAAAGTTGATTCATGTGACATTTTAATAGTAGAGTGAATGAGTGAATATCTCCTATACACTTGTGTGTTTGACTGAAACACTTTATCTAGTGAGGATAGATTCCATGATAATAGTATTTGTTGGATATGATGTGATTGAGTGAACACTAAAAGCATGTGCACATCTTGATTGAAGTCTTGGTGATGAGCTAAATTGAATATTTACTTGTCTTGAAAGAAGGAGTTTTGAATATGGTGAACCATTGAATGGATTGGTAGAAGATTGAGTTACATCTTATTTGCTTGAGGACAAGCAAAGTTCTAAGTTTGGGGTTGTTATAACAGTTGAAAAACTATTATTTTTATACTTAAAATTGACTTCAATTACAACCTTTATGACTTAGAAATTATCTTGAACTCATGATTTTGTTGAATTGTTGGAAATAAGAGAGTTGGACAGGTTTTATGCTTGATTTCCTTGTTTTTGCAGGTTTAAAGATGAAATTGATGAAAGAAGTGCAAAAGAAGAAAATCAGCAAGTACCGCTCAGCGCCAACTACCACTGCGCGACACTTTTCAATACCCGTTGACACCGCTGAGGGGAAAACTAGCGCTGAGGGGAAGAAGTGAAACACGCTACTACCGCTGAGCGGCAATTTTCTAGGCTTGGGCCTACTTTTCTGTATTTTTTAGAATAATATATAAGCTTTAGGACTGTGAATAAGAGAGTTGAAGGTGGATTTAATGGTTTTGTAAGTTATTGGAATGATTTGAAAGAAGAGTTAAAGTACCGAATGGTTGGAATACAGAAAAGTCAACCAGAATGCAGAAAAGTCAACTATAGTGCAGAAAAGTCAATCAGAGTGCAGAAAAAGTTGCGCTGAACGGTAGGGGGCGCTGAGCGGTAGGGGGCGCTGAGCGGCAGGGGGCGCTGAGCGCCAATTTTTGCTTTCTCACGCTTGACAAAATTGCCGCTGAGCCTCATTTTGAAGAGCCGCACTAACCGCTAAGCGCCAAAAGTGCCGTTGAGCGCCAAAAGTGTTGCTAAGCGCCATTTAAGTGGGCTTGGACCTGTTTTCTGTTATTTTTATGGGCTTTAACCTGTTTTATGTTATTTTTATGTTCTATTTAAGGACTTGCACGTCCTAGGGATTATATCTTTTGATGGCTTGAGCATAGAAACACATTTTTCACCCCTTGAGGGTAGATTTGGGGATGCAAGAGTCTCCTCTTCTCTTTCTAGGATTTTTCTATCTCTTTCATTATTTCATTCAATTGTTCATCTAGTTTCTCCATGATCATGGGGAACTAAACCTTATTTGTTGTTGGGAAAGATGTAACCTCTTAAATTCTCATGTATTGAATTGATTCTTATTATAAAATGCTTTACTTCATTAATTGTTAGGGTTTTTCCTCTACACTCTATGCATGCTTTGTTTAACTCATTCAATTGCATGATTATTGGTTTTGTCACTATGGACACATATGAGAAAATCTAGAACTGGGAAAATTCTCCAAAAAGCAATATTACCTAGCCATAGGAATAGGAGGGTTGGTTGCCTTTAAGCTTTTGTGCGAATGTAATGCATGATTAATTACTAGGGAGACAAGACATTGTGAACTAGTAATTAGAAGTAGGCTTTCTTCACCGAGACATCGGGTTTAAGGTAAATTAGAAAGTGGCATTAACATTAATGAAGAAGATGAATTCACATATGCATATGAGTAAATTAGGTGAAATCTAAACCCAACAACAATATCATCAACTTCATCCATTCATTCTTGTGTTTAGCCTGAATTGATCAAATTGCATTCATGTTTATTTTGTTGCATTTGCATTCAAAACCCCCAAAATTTGTTCTTTAGAGTCTTAATTAGTTGAGTAATCACATAACTGTTTAGTGTCATGAGTCTCTTGGGAAACGATACTTGGTCTTACCATTTATTATTACTTGATACGATTCGGTACACTTGCCGAAGTGTTAACTAGTTTTTGACTCTGTTTTCGGGGGTTAAAAAATTTGTTTATCAAGTTTTTGGCGCCGTTGTCGGGAACTTGTGGTATAACTATTCTATTTGTGTGATTCTTAACCGATTAGACTTTATCTTTAATTTTTTTTCTTTCTATTTCTTTATATCTTTCTATCTTTTCATCTTTCTATCTTCTTATCTTTTTATTTTTTATCTTTAATTTTCTTATCCTTTTATCTTTTTATATATTTATCTTTCTATCTTTTCATCCTTTTATTTTTTTTATCTTTTTCTCTTTTTATCTTTTTATCTTTTTCTTTTTTTATTTTTTGATCCTTTTATTTTTTTTATCTTTTTATTTTCTTTTCATCTTCTTATCTTTTTCTTTTTTTCTCTTTTATTTTTTTCTCTTTTTATCTTTTTCTCTTTTTATTTTTTTATCTTTTTAGTTTTTGTCTTTTTATCTGTTTATCTTTTTTTTCGTCTTTTTATCTTTTTATCTTTTGACCTTTTTTTATTTTTTTTCTTTCTATCTTTCTATCTTTTTATCTTTTTATCTCTTCATTTTTTTTTCTTTTTAATTTTTTATCTGTTTGTGCTAATTGGGTGCTCTAGTGCAGTGTTCTTTAGTGTTTGCAGGATAAAATTCGAAAATTTGTACTAGGAGCACAAGATCATCAAGAGAAGAAGCACAACATCTACTGATGGATGCTAGGTGATTGAGTATCTACCGAAGGATACTATGCTATCAGACACTTACTGATGAGTGTTGATGAAAAGGATTTGCATCTACTGATGGATGCTAGGTGATTGAGTATCTACTGAAGGATACTATGTTATTAGACACTTACTGATGAGTGTTGATGAAAAGGATTTGCATCTACTGATGGATGTTAGTGGAAGAGTATCTGTTGAAGGATACTATGTTTGTATACACCTACTGATGGGTGTTGGTGATTAAGATATGCATCTACTTAAGGATGCTGAAGGATTTTGGGTCAGGCTCGTGACGTAAACAAGCACTACCTGGGAGGCACCCCAATTTTCTAAACTTGTCTTTTTATTTTTGTGAACTTTAATTTGCTTATGTTTCTAGAATAGGTTATGATGTACTTGGCTTAAAATTTAATCTATGATGCAATGGTTTGATGATGATGTTATGTTTGTGATGAGTGTTGCTTTATGATGCTAATTATATTGATTGATGTTGAGATGATCCATGATGCTAATAACACAGGTGGTTGCTCATAATGTTGTAAAACAGATGCATGATGAATTGTGATTGTGATTATGATACTGAGCAGGATGTTTATCAAATTGTGGAACTTGAGTTAACCTGTGAGAGATTAGGCTCCACAGTTTTTGATTGATTGAATACTATTGCTTTGGAAGCATGATTGATTTTGCCTAATTTTCTATGATTGAACCACTTGCTTACTTGTTACATATGATCAAGGCCATGTTTTCTTCTCCCTTAGAGCCAATGCCAATAGGTGAACCCAACAAAGAACAATGTTTCTCTTTATCCTTTGAACCTTGAGCCTAAATTTGAAAAGTGGAAAAACCCTTTTTGAAATCTTTACCTTGAGTTAAGTAGAATATGTTTTTGTGGTAAAGGAGAATGGTTCAAGTTTGGGGTGGTGAGAAACCGAAAAGAACTTTGTGAAATTCATTAAAGAGCATTGGGCAAAAGAAAAAAGCAAAAGAGAAGAAAAGAAAGAAAAGAAAAGGTTAAGCTCAATGCAAGAAAGTTTGGGAATAAGTTGAATATTGGTTTCTCACATAAAAGAAGAAAGAGAGTTGAGATTTAATGAGAATAAATGAATTGTGCACTCTCTTAACTCAAGGATTTTGTTGTCTAGAAAAACCAATTTTCTTCTTAGCCTGGCCTCAATACAGACCTTAAAAAGTCCTTGTGATGATAACTTGTTTGTGAATGTGTTTGATGTGTTTAAATGAAAGGCAAAGTTGATTCATGTGACATTGTGATAGAAGAGTGTAAGAGTGTCACCTCACTATACACTTTTGAGTGCTTGAGTGAAACACTTTTGAGTGCTTGAGTGAAACACTATCTTTGGTGAGGAATAGTTCCATACACATAGGGTAACATTTTGTCTGCTTGTTGATCACTCATAAGGTTGTTGCATCTGTTGTATATTTCTTGATTATGTGAGCACAATAATTGAAGCTTGATTGGCTATGACATCATCTATCTTGATTGATCTTTCTATGATGAGCAAACATGAGTGATTGTGATAACGGTTGAAAAACCGTTATTTTTATACTTAATTTTGATATTAAAAACACCCTTTCTGACTTAGAAACTTGCTTTAACTCATGTTTTTGCTTTAGTTTTGTGAATAAGAGAGTTGAAGGTGAATTTAATGGTTTTGTGCTAGATTCCCTTGATTTTGCAAGCTGTTGGAATGATTTGAAACAAGAGTTAAAGTAACGAATGTTTGGAATGCAGAAAAGTCAACCAGAATGCAAAAAAGTCAACCAGAGTGCAAAAAAATTGCGCTGAGCGCCAATTTTTGCTATCTCATGCTTGCCAAAATTGCCGCTGAGCGTCATTTTGAAGAGCCGCACTTACCGCTGAGCACCAAAAGTGCCGCTGAGCGCCATTTAGGTGGGCTTGGACCTGTTTTCTGTTATTTTTATGGGCTTGGACCTGTTTTTTGTTATTTTTATGTTCTATTTAAGGACTTGCACGTCCTAGGGATTGTATCTTTTGATGGCTTGAGCACAGAAACACATTTTTCACCCCTTGGGGGAAGATTTGGGGATGCGGGAGTCTCCTCTTCTCTTTCTAGGGTTTTTCTATCTCTTTCATTATTTCATTCCATTGTTCATCTAGTTTCTCCATGATCATGGGGAACTAAACCTTATTTGTTGTTGGGAAAGATGTAACCTCTTAATTTCTCATGTATTGATTTGATTCTTATTATAAAATGCTTTACTTCATTCAATGTTAGGGTTTTTCCTCTACACTCTATGCATGCTTTGTTTAACTCATTCAATTGCATGATTATTGGTTTTGTCACTATGGACACGTATGAGAAAGTCTAGAACTGGGGAAATTCTCCCAAAAGCAATATTACCTAGACATAGGGATAGGAGGGTTGGTTGCCTTTAAGCTTCTGTGCGAATGAAATGCATGATTAATTGCTAGGGAGACAAGACATTGTGAACTAGTAATTAGGAGTAGGCTTTCTTCACCGAGACATCGGGTTTAAGGTAAATTAGAAAGTGACATTAACATTAATGAAGAAGATGAATTCATATATGGATGAGTAAATTAGGTGAAATTTAAACCCAACAACAATATCATCAACTTCATCCATTCATTCTTGTGTTTAGACTCAATTGATCAAATTGCATTCATGTTTATTTTATTGCATTTGCATTCAAAACCCCTAAAATTTGTTCTTTAGAGTCTTCATTAGTTGAGTAATCACATAACTGTTTAGTGTCGTGAGTCTTTTGGGAAACGATACTTGGTCTCACCATTTATTATTACTTGATACAATTCGGTACACTTGCCGAAGTGTTAACAAGTTTTTGACTCCGTTTTCGGGGATTAAAAAATTTGTTTATCAGTATCTCACTGGTCTGCCAGGTTTGATTTCCTCATCTTCATGCATAGAGTCTTGGTGAACTAGGTTGTCTTTCATATATGCCTTCTTCGTCTACTATTGGTAGTCTTCTCTACTTCCAGACCTAAAAAGAGAGGTTCTGATACACTAAAGAACACTACACTAGAGTACTCAATTAGCCCAAACAAATAAAAAAAATAAATATAAAAAATAAATAAAAAGTCTAAACAAATTAAGAATCACAAAAAAGTATAGTATGACCACAAGTCCCCGACAACGGCGCCAAAAACTTGTTATTACATTGGCAAGTGTATCAAATCGTATCAAGTAATATAAAACGGTAAGACCAAGTATCGTTTCCCAAGAGACTCGTGTTTACTTAACAGTTGTGTAATACCTTAATTAATCAAGACTTAAAAGCTATTTTGTTGGTGTTTAAATGCAAATGCAACAAAAGTAAATATGAATGCAAATTGATCAATTGAGGCTTGACACAAGAATGAATGGATGAGATTGATAATATGAGATGATGATGTTGTTGAGGTTAGATTTCACCTACGTCACTTTCTAAATTACTTAGAACGTGATGTCTCGGCGTAAAAAGCCTAGTCTTGATTATTACACAACAATCCCTTGAAAATCCGAACAATCAATTTCGCATTAAGAAAAGAAGCTTAAGACAACCAAACGTCTTATCCCTATCCCTAGGCAATATTCCCTTTGGGTGAAATCCTCTAGATCATGATTCATAAGATATTTCTCAATACTCAAATAAATCAAACATCAAGTCATGAATGGCCAAAACATAACAAGCATTAAGAAGAAGAGAAAATCACTAACATTCAATGAAAGAAGCGTAAAATGTTTAAATCATATTCAAATACATGAAAATTTAGAGGTTACATCATCCCAATAACAAATGAGTTTAGTTCTCCATTATCATGGAGAACCTTGGCTTACAATGGAAGAATGAATGAATGAAAACCCTAGAAAGTGAAAAGGAAAGCTCCCGCATGCCCAATCTCCCTCCAAAGGGTCGAAATTAGCTTTTTTGTGCTTCAGTTGTCTAAAGATACCAACCCTAGGACGTGAAAGTCCTTAAATAGATCAAAATTGGATCATGGGCCAACGTCGCTGGCGCTCAGCGCCCTAAGTGGGGCAACCAGGAAAGCTTGCGAGAAGGTTGGCGCTGAGTGCCCCAAATGAGGGCAAGCAAGCGTCCTACGGTGCATGTAACTGGCGCTCAGCGCCCCTACTATGGGGCCCTCAGCACGGGCACACCAGAAATAAGCTTTTGTGCATGTGGCGCTCAGGGCCCTTGACCTAGGGCCCTCAACCTAACTAGGTGGTGCTCAGGGTCCCTGACCCAGGGCCCTCAGCCTGACTTTTCTACACTACATCTTTTTCTCTTTTTCTGTAGATCTGCTTGCTTCTTGTGGTTGGTTCAACTCTTTACATTGTTAAAGATTCTTCCAAGCACATTTTTAGCTACAAAATAAAGGGATTTAGTATCAAAGTAACCCAAAACACAATTATTCATAAAACTAAGATAAAAGAGAGGATTTAACAAGTTATAAGCTCGAAAAAAGTTGATTTAGTATCAAAATTACATCACAGATAACGATAAATTCAACTTTTATTACCTGGCTCATCAGCTTGACAATCACACCATAATGTCCATCCTAATATTTAGTGTAAATAATTTTCTTTTATCTATTTGAATCTCGGTAATGTTTTTAATTATATATAAATTTTACAAAAAAATATCGAACAAAGTAAATTAAATTATAACAAAAAGAGTAACTAACGGTTCGTGATTAAATAGTTAGTTTATTCCTGAAAATATAAAATTATTCCACAAAATTTTGTTATTGCCATCATTATATTTCTAGGAATATTTTCGGGAATGAAGTTAAGTTAAATAACTCGAAAAAACTTTTCTTAAGGTTGTCTATTGTTATCAAGAAAGTGAAATAAATACTTATTTATGGGGAGCTTGAAATAATGTAGTTTGTTGACATTAATGGTTGTTTATTGTTATATAATACCGAATTTATGCAAGTTGACATTAAAATAATGTAGTTTGAAAAAGAAATTGCTTGTGTTGGATGAAAACTATAAAAAAAATGTGGATAATGTGAGGGAAATATATAACCAATGTAATATTGGTTGATTGATATGTTCTTAAAGAAGCTCGTTTTCATAATATAAAAAAAATGTGAGGAGAAGGAATCAGAAAGTAGCTTCCAAGTAAAGAAAGAATTCACAAGAACACGTGCTTCTCATTATGATAAATCAATAAGTTGAGTCAAAAGATTTGAATAATAGATAGCTAAAATAATTATATATGTAACAATTATGTAAATTATTATGTCTGTCTCAATAATAGTTTTGACCATAAAAATTAGTAACATATATAATATTCTAAGTCTATCATATGGTATGATACGTTAGAAGTCTACTTTGAAAAGATTAATGACAAAAAATTTAATACTTTTTTTAGTGGGATGTCGGCCCATTTCCTCTTTTATCTTTTTTGAATGAAACAAAATATGCATAAAAAAATAATAGATATAAACTACAGAAATAATATTTGTTTTTTGTATTTTGATAATATTAGGAAAATATATGATAAGAAATTTTAATAATTAAAAGAATATATAAATATGATTAAACATTTTAAGTAAAAGATAAAATGGTGTGTCAGATATAAACTAAAGGATTTATTTATTTTAAAAAAATTTCTAAAAAATTTGGTAAATATTTATTCAGTTAGAAAAAGATATTAATTGATATTTTTAGAATTATTATATTATTACAAGTTAAAAGATATCTTAATTAAATATTGTTGTTAGATAATAATAAGTGAGAATAAAATATTATATATTTTTTTAAAATATCAAACTTACGACTATATGGAAAAACAAAGTATAGGAGAAATTTAATATAAGTAATAGCAAGTAAAAGAAGAACGAAAAAGTTTTAAATGTTGAGTTTTGAAAGGTTCAAGGAGAAGTGAAAAGTAAAAGGTAGTGGGAGCTTATATTTTCTTTTTATTATCTTCTTAGATGTTTGTTTATGGTGCATTGATGAAAGATGGTGAAAGGTAACTCTGTGTAGCTGTATTGGAGGTAAACTTTCCCACTATTCTAAAGAGGAATAATGAAATATGACATTTGTATTTTTTGTCGGGGCTCTCAAGAAATAATGGAAAATAGAACTTGGATACTTTGTCGGGACTTCTAAAGAGAGTAATGAAAAGTGACATCTGTATTGATAAGCAGCATGCAATAATTACAAATTGACTCTTGATGTTGAGTTCACTAGTGGTTGTATAAATTGTTTTGAAGTCATGTTTTGAACTTATGATTGTTTTTGAACTATTGTTTGAATTTATGTTTATTTTTATTGAAAACTTATATATATATATATATCTATATATATATATATATATATTTTAAAAACTATGATTATTGTTTGTTAGCTTCCATTACAATGATCGTGATTTGTCACGGGAGGGAGTAGATGTCATATGTGTTGAGAAGGATGCACAACACTAAAGAGATCAATATCAAGATATGTTTGGAATAGTCTTTTAATTTTATGATTTTATTTTCCAATAAAATATGTGTATAGAATAATATAATTTTTTTTGTGTGAGGAGATTTTCAATAAAACATAGAGTTCTATTTTAAGTATTTAATTTATGTTAATTATAGATTACATAAGTGAAAAATTTAGTGTTACAAATAACACTATATATTAAGCTTAAGTTAATTTTAATAAAATCTAGTTTACAACAAGGGATTCTGATTTATTCTTTATTATCTTTTTGGCGTTAGAATTTGTTTAGTAGGATAAAGTAAAGACTTTTTAAAACTTTCCTATAATCATTTTGCTTTATATATATATATATATATATATATATATATATATATATATATATAGGTTGAAGTTGGACTTTTTGTATTTTAATTTTCTTTTAGAAAAATTATATAATTTATATTTATAATTGATGACTATTTACTTTTTATTAACAAAAACAAATATAATAAATATGAATAATATACAATAGAACAAACATATAAAAACATAAGAAATCTAACATATTCAACAAACATAAAAAGATAAGAAACTTACCATATTCACTTACTATACACTAGTATAAAATTGAATTTCTAACACATCTAATACGTTTCAGTTTTGACAAACCGCAACATACAATGATACAGTGAAATTTTTATAAATTTTTCAAACATATAGGCCTCAATTTACTCGAGAATCGAAGCCACACATACCTCTGGATCTCAGTTAAGAAATAACTAATGGTTAAAGGAGTGTCAAATCATAAAAAAAAATTCAAAAGTTTGACAATTTAAACTATTCAGTCCTTTAAAAGGACCTATGACTTCAGTTATTTACAGAACTGCTTTCAAAACTGATTGTTTAAACTATTCCCTCCCTAAACAAGACCTATGATTTTGGCTATTTACAAAACCACTGTCATAGGGTCTTTCATAACTAATAGTTATAAACTACTTAGCTGAACAACCCCTATGGTCTCGGTTGTTTTGAAAACCATGCCATAGAATTTTTATGCTTTTATTTTACGAAGAATCGAGGTCAAAAGTTTGATCTTGTATGCTTTAGACATCAACTATTAAATCGATGCCATAGAGGTGTTATTGTTGTGTTTATTAAAATAACTAAAGCAATAGGTCTTTTCAGGTTTAAAATTTTGCGAAAATTCATAGACTCACTTCTATAGTTTTCTTCTTCATTTCACTTGTGCAAACCAGCGTCGCTACATTTTGTGGTCTATCTTCATCTTCGAACGTGAACACCACCGTCATTACTCTGACCCCGTAACAACCTTCATTCATAGTTGTCACCGTTACACCACCTCTTTATTCATTCATTTTTCTCTTTCGTCATTCCTCTTCTCCTCTATGGTGAGCGCAATTCTCTTCATTTATTTATGAGTTTTTGTGCTTCTTTTGGTCCTTAAGAATAATCTGTTGTTTGTATTTGTGCCTAGGTACTATAATTTTTTGGTGAGATTTTGTACCTTTCCAAAATGCGGGTAGTTGCATCATTCTCCATTGTTGTTCACCTTTCATGCTCCCACGTTCCTATTGTTGTCTTTAAAATTCACTTTTTAATATAAGTCTATAATTTTTTAGTATGTTGTTTATTTTTTGTATGTTAGATATGTGATTAATTGAATGCTTACACAAATTTTTGTATTGAGTTAGTCTTAGTTTCCTGTTTGAGATTTAATACAAAAATTAATTACTATCTCCAAGTTTTTTGAATAAATGTTTTTTTTAAATGAATATAAGAGGAAACGTACTAATAATTTATAAGTATTGAATCTTGAATTTTTTAGTTAAACAATTTAAGAAGATTAATCACTTCTTCATAGTTTATTAGTACATATAAATTTTAATATATATGTCTTAAAATTCATGAATATTTGCCACTATATTCTGTATTGATCTTTGATTGTGGTTTATAGTCACTTTTAGTTTGTGTAACATGAAGACCAATGTGAAATCTTGACAAAATTTCATGAAATTTAATATATGTTGTTTAAAATTTATATGTACAATAAACTAAAGAAAGTGTGAATCGTCTTGAATGGGATATGGTCAAACTTTGAATACATAAGCGACCAAGTGATCATTCAAGATTATTGAAATTATGTGAACAATTTCAGTATATATACGTATTGATCGAGATTAGATTAATTCACCATACATCAATGTTGAGTATGAGAGATGAGTAGAATAATTTATACAATTAACACAACATAATAAGGGTATAAGTGATGATGAAGGGAAATTTAAATGTCCTTGTGTCAACTGTTTGAATGAGAGAAAGTTGAACACAACCAAAATTAGGAAACATCTTACTTGTGATTGTTTCATACAATTTATAACACATGGACAATACACGACAAATTAATAGACTTTCTAACTATCTCTTGAATTGAACATGTATTTAATTTCACCATGGAAGATCTACCTGAAGAAGACAAATTAGAGGACATGAATCTGTGATGTTGGCAAAAAGCTTTTTCCCAAGCACATATGTATATGAGGCGATGTCCATTGATGCGATAACTCCTTTGTATGTCAATTCAACTAAGTTCACACGATTATCAACGATGTTAGATAGATGATGTAATGTATTGGATGACAACCATTATTCATGCCATTATACAAGTGGTTGAGAAATGATAATATTTGTAGTGAATCAAATTTTTTTCTCCATTGTTTGGAAAACATATACATTGACTGAAATTATGTTTTGTGCAGATATTCAATATTTCTCTTCTAATTCCTGATAAGTCCATTCATTACATATAGAAAGACTCGGAAAAATATATAAAATAGAACTATGTAATTGTTAAGATATAATAATTTATACATTAAGATATCATAATTTGTACATTGAATTGACTTTGAGTTATAATTCTATTTTTGTTTGAAAAATATATCATGGTTTGTTTATGTGTTGTGGATATTGGTTTTGATATGTAGGTATGTTTCTTTGATGTAGGATGTTATAGAAAAAGGAATGATATCTGAAAAAAAAAATGATGACTTTAGATAGTGGTTATGACAAAAATCGAGGCATAATTATCTTAATTCAAGTTGGGCCCATAACAATAATTTTAACAATAATCAAAGCAAAAACACTTTTGAAAACGGTTCTACAAACAGTCGAGATCATAAGCTCTATCAAATTTAAATAATTATTCAATTTTAAAAATATATGACAATTATGGCAGCAGTTCTAGTGCGAACCGTTATCATAGATTCTTAAAATTAAATAATTATTTAAAATCTTACAAGGTCTGTGACCTCAAATGTTTGTAGAATTACTAAAAGAAATCCAATTTTTTGTTTTAGTTTTTATTTCTGGTTTAGTGCTATGTTTTTTCTTAACTGAAGGAAAATCTTGCCTTTTAGCTTTGGTTTATAACTAAGGCAAAAACTCCTCCATTTTTACTTCATCTTAATATATCTTGATTTTCAAATCAGTGTCAATTATCAAAAACAACGGTTTATAAAAAATAATCGTTATGGTATCTTTTCTCAAAAACAATCATTGTGTTTACCCACTCAATAAAGTTCCCAAGTAGAAAAACACATAAAACGATGTATATACATATTTTTTTGTCCCCAAGTTGCTTCACATGCAGTAGAGCTCCCTTCGCTACTAAGTTGAAGAAGCTTCTCCCAAAACTTTCTTCCATTGGCGGGGTTTTTCACTCAAGACATGCATAAGTAAATTTCATTCAGCACTCCTTGACCTTCTATCCTCCCTAAAACATTGCCTTTCATCTAACAAAGCAGCCCATAAACAAAAATACACACAGAAAAAAAAAAGTCTTTGATTGAAAACACCTAATTAGACTCATGCACCAATTAGTAGAATATGAAAAAGTTATTTTAGGATATTTTTATTGGTTATTTATGTCCAAGCTTTGACTTGTGTTAAAAATATACTTCTCTACATCAAGTTTTGCACCTCTAAAAATGGTATTATTACTGTACATCCAAATATTTTATATAATAACCAATCACATGTATCGCTATATATTATTCTATGATATTGGGTGAAAAAACTGGTGAATATGAATACTTGCACAATTAAAATATAAAGTATTAAGGCCGGAACATAGATCACACATTTGAAAGAGAAAGTTTCAATGCGGGAATTTTTATTCTTTTGATATATTTCATTAAAATAAAATAACGTGAATCACATCGAATACCAATTAGGTATTGAGTATATTCTACTCAAATTTTTCTAGCAAACCTTCGTTGACAGTGTTAAGTGTTATTAATCTGGATAATTTTAAATACTTTTTTTGTTTGCCCATTTTTAATTAGGCGTGTACCAGTAGGGACCGGACGTCATCTAAGCCAGACGTCCACAACAGACCACACACTACTTTTCGGTTTATCATTGAGGGTTCAGTACACCAAGATGGACGCCCGTGCGTCCGCAATCACGCAACCTTGCCCCTCGTCATCCAGACACCCAATGATGGGACCGGCCGGTCATGCCGCCTGCTAACCATGTCGCCTATAGAGATTGGCTGGTTGAAAAGCCAAACTTTGGGAGACCGGCCGGCCATGCTGCTAATTAAACAGGTTTAAGGTAAGTTGAGGTTAAAAGCTATTGAGTTGAATTTGGGCCGTAATTAACTTTTCACTAATCCCAAGCCCATAGCGAAAACTATAAATACAGATCCAGGGTGAGTGGCAGATAGGTTGCATTTACTGCACATTTATTACTGTTCAATAGAAAAATGTCATTGCTCTCAACTGACTTTGGCATCGGAGAATCTTTCGCAGGTCTCCCACCCGGGGACTGAGGAGGAAATTGAGGAGCGAGTACGGAGGACCGGACACACAAAGTACGAGCAGAGGAGGACGTGGAGACATTAAACGACACAGCCCTTCACATCCGAAACAAGACGTATAAGAAATACAAATTAAAAATAAGCAAGACATTTATACCAGATGGATTGATGTAATAGATGGATCAAGGAATCTAACAAGGAGGAGTCCAGAAAAAAATTAAAAATAAATGTTAACTGGTAATAAAAAATAGATAAACTAAAAAATTATTAATAAATGTACAATATATAATTAATGACTTGTACTATCAAAATATATATAAATTAATTTCTTAAAAAAATATTTGCAAAGAGTGAGTTTTAATATATAATAATAATAATAGTAATAATAATATATTTATAATTCTTATTAAAAATAATAAAGTTAGAGTAATATATAAACAAAGAAAATGCATTAAAATATTTTCTTTATATTTTTGAATAAATAGAAGTCTCTTACTTATTAATATATCTTAAATGGTATAATTTAAGGATTGCTAAAATATTTTAAGATGTAAAGATTAAACTTAATTCAATTTTATAAAATTATTTTGTAATGTAAGGTTTGTAATTGTTTATATATTCATTTTATCTTTAATTCATATGAGATTTTGAACACATCTCATCATTTACATTAAAATCTATATCTTAATATTAATAGCAATTCAATAACAACGAATAATAGATAACATGAAAGATCTAACAAATAATAAATATCATTATTCATTAGTTTAAATAAATTTGATATTATTTTAAAAAAATATACTTTAAGTATAATAATATAAAAGTTATTTATATCATGCTTCTATCCCCTTTGAAATACGCGTAAAATAATTAAGTAATTGTTAACTTATATCTTAATCAACATGTGTATCAAATCTTATCTAAATGTTTCAAATCTTTTTTCTGAATGTTTGAGATGTCCTTTTCTAATAATAAAATAGTTATTAAAGTTTCAAATCTTATCTAAATGTTTATGTAATTGATGAACAAATTTTTGATTCCCGAAAACGGAGTCAAAAACTTGTTCAGACCTCCGCAAGTGTAACCGAATCGTATCAAGTAATAAACATGGTAAGACCAAGTATCGTTTCCCAAGAGACTCACGACACTAAACAGTTATGTGATTACTCAACTAATTAAGACTCTAAAGAACATATTTTTGGGTTTTGAATGCAAATGCGATAAAATAAACATGAATGCAATTTGATCAATTGAGGTTAAACACATGAAAGAATGGATGAAGTTGATGATATTGTTGTCGAGGTTTAGATTTCACCTAATTTACTCTCATGTATTTATGAATTCTTCTTTATGCATTAATGTTAACGTCACTCACTAAATTACTTAAAGCCCGATCCCTCGGCGTAATAAGCCTGCCTTAATTCCTAGTTCGTGCAATTCCTAGCGTTCCTAGAGAATTAAGTCTGAAGATCAAGAGCTTAAGACGACCAAGTACTCATACCCTCATCCCTAAGAAATATTACCCTTGGGAGAATTCAACAAGAACCTGAATTGTAAGGAACATCCCGGCACTCATGCAATTCATAAATCATGCACTAAATGAGTTAAATAGAGCAAGCATTAGAAACAGATGAATTCCCTAACAAATAATGAATAAAACATATATCTTAAAGAAGATCTTGAAGAACAAATTCAATACATGAGAGTTTACAAATGTTACATCTTTCCCAACAACAATAAGGTTTAGCCCTTCATCGTCATGGAAAAACTAGATGAATAATGGAATGAAAGAATGAAAGAGATAGAAAAACCCGAGAAAGAGAAGAGGAGAGCTGTCACCATCCCCAAATCTACCCCCAAGGGGTGAAAAATGTGTTTTTGTGCTTAAGCCATCAAAAGATACTAACCCTAGGAAGACTAAAGCCTTATATAGACTTCTAAATATTACAGGAAATTAAGCCCAAGCCCATAAGAATAATAGAAAACGGGTCCAGGCCCAAAACAGATCATAAAAATTACAGAAAATTGGCCCAAAGCCCAATAAAATGATGCTCAGTGGTAATTACCACTCAGCTGTAAGTGCGTTTCTTCTATTTTGCCCCTCAGCTGCATTTTTAGCCCTCAGCGGTGCCAACGGGTCCTTGAAAGTGCCACTCAGCGGTAATTGGCGCTGAGCAGTACTTGCGGCTTCTCTTCTTTTGTACTTTTTGTGTCCTTTTCTGATTCCATCTCTGTCCCACTTCACTTCTTTCATCAAATTCATCTAAAAAAACCTACAAAAACAAGGAAATTAAGCATAAAACCTATCCAACTCTCTTATTTCCAAAAACGTAAGCAAAAGCATGATTCCAAGCTAGTTTCTAGTCATAAAGGTTGTTTTTTATATCAATTTTAAGTATAAAAATAACAGTTTTTCAACTGTTATCACAACCCCAAACTTAGAACTTTGTTTGTCCTCAAGCAAAAAAAAACCTGGCTTAAATGAAATAATAAGACTATAATGGTCTAGCACACTAAAAAGTATTTTTCTCTTAGGACAAGTAAATCACTCATGAATGCTCATCATAGAAAGATTAGTCAAGATATAATGATGTTTTAGCCAATCAAGCTTCAACTATGGTGCTCACAACTAAGCAAGAATGTTATCATAAAGTGCATGGAACTATTCCTCACCAAAGATAGTGTTTCACTCAAGCACTCAAAAGTATTTCACTCAAGCACTCAAAAGTGTTTCACTCAACTCAAAGGTGTATAGTGAGGTGAGACTCTTACACTCTACTATAACAATGTCACATGAATCAACTTTGCCTTTCATTTAACCACAAATCAAACACACTTACAAGCAAGTTATCATCACAAGGGCTTTTCAAGGCTTGTATTGAGGAGGCTGGGCTAAGAAGAAAATTGGTTTTTCTAGACAACAAAATTCCTTGAGTTAAGAGAGTGCATAATTCATTCACATTAACAATAATCTCTCTTTCTCCTTTTTTTATGTGAGAAACCAATATTCAACTCATTCCCAAACTTTACTTGCATTGAGCTTAACCTTTTCTTTTCTTTCTTTTCTTCTCTTTAGCTTTTTGCTTTTTCTTTTTGATTTTGCCCAATGCTTTTTAATGAATTTCACAAAGTTGTTTCCGGTTTCTCACCACCCCAAACTTGAACCATTCTCCATTACCACAAAACATACTCTACTTAACTCAAGGTAAGGATTTCAAAAAGGGTTTTTCCACTTTTCAAATTTAGGCTCAACGTGCAAAGGATAAAGAGAAACATTGTTCTTTGTTGGGTTCACCTATTGGCAATGCTCATACCACTTGCATGCTTGTTACATATGATCAAGGCCATGTTTTCTTCTCCCTTGATAAACATCTTGCCCAACATATTAATCATGCATATACTTTTTTAACAAAACTATGAGCAACCATCATCTATGCTTAAAAAGCCTCAACAATCATTAACTCAACATGCATCATAGAACAATAGAGCAAACACAAGAATATTACTCATCACAAACAATTTAGCACATCATACCAACCATTGCAGCACAATTCATGAAACCAAGTACATAAACGAAAATAAAAACAAAATAAAAAAAATTCAAATAAAAAAAAAATCCTCATCCTGCAGCATCCATCAGTAGATGCTCTCATCTGAATCTTCCAGCATCCATCAGTAGATGCGAATCCTTATCATCAACATCCATCAGTAGATGCTAATCTTTCTCATCTTCATCTGCATCCATCAGTAGCTGCCTTCAGTAGCATCTATCAGTAGACGCTTAATCACATGGCATCCATCAGTAGACGCTATCATTCCTGCAAAGTAAATTCAAATCCAAAAGAAAAAGTCAGAAATTGGGTTGCCTCCCAATAAGCACTTGTTTAACGTCACGACCCTGACCCAAAATCCTCCAGCATCCTTCAGTAGACGCATATCTTTATCACCAACACCCATCAGTAGGTGTATACAAACATAGTATCCTTCAGTAGATACTCTTCCACTAACATCCATTAGTAGATGCAAATCCTTTTCATCAACACTCATCAGTAAGTGTCTGATAGTACAGTATCCTTCAGTAGATACTCAATCACCTGACCTCCATCAGTAGTTGTTGTGCTTCTTCTCTTGATGATTTTGTGCTCCTAGTACAGATTTTCAAATTTGATCCTGCAGACACTAAAGAACATTGCACTAGAGCACCCAATTAGCACAAAAGATAAAAAAAAGAAAAAAAGAAAAAAAAATGAAGAGATAGAAAGATAAAAAGGATAAAAAGATAAAAATATAGAAAGATAGAAAAATCACTAGTGCAGAATTGGCTTTTAACGCCCCCTATAGACGTCCGTCCGCCAAATCCCCAACGTAAATAATTGACCGGTGGCATATTCGTAAATAAGTGAAACTCTAGACGTCCGTTGTGGGTGGCGCCGGACGTCTATAATATTGTAGACGTCCGTGGGAGGGGGACGGACGTGTACTAGGCTGAACAAATGAAGGCTTCAACTCCCCATGTTAGCCCTTAAACGTCCGTCCCTCCCAGGACGGACGTCTACAAATATTATAGACGTCCGCCCCCATCTCCAACGAACGTTTAGGGTGCTGACAGGGTGGATGGAGAATTAATTGTCTTCAGCCCCTTAAACGTCCGTCCTGGGAGGGGCTGGACGTCCATAATATTATAGACGTCCGTCACCTCCACGGACGGACGTTTAAGGGGATGACATGGGGAGTTGAAACGTTCAGTTGTTCAGCCTAGTAGACGTCCGCCCCCTCTCCAACGGACGTTTAGGGTGCTGACAGGGTGGATAAAGAATTAATTCTCTTCAGCCCCTTAAACGTCCGTCTTGAGAGGGCCCCGACGTCCATAATATTATAGACGTTCGTCCCCTCCACGGACAGACGTTTAAGGGGATGACATGGGGAGTTGAAACGTTCAGTTGTTCATCCTAGTAAACGTCCGCCCCCCTCTCCAACGGACGTTTAGGGTGCTGACAGGGTGAATGGAGAATCCATTGTCTTCAGCCCCTTAAACGTCCGTCCTGGGAGGATATGGACGTCCATAATATTATAGACGTTCGTCCCCTCTACGGACGAACGTTTAAGGGGATGACAAGGGGAGTTGAAACGTTCAGTTGTTCAGCCTAGTAGACGTCCGCCCCCCTCTCCAACGGACGTTTAGGGTG
>JAHCHA010013237.1:204504-218757 GCA_027742795.1 Vigna hirtella
GAGGGGGGCGGACGTCCACTAGGCTGAACAACTGCACGTTTCAACTCCCCATGTCAGCCCTTTAAACGTCCTTCCGTGTACGGGACGGACGTCTATAATATTATAGACGTCTGGCCCCTCCCAGGCGGACGTGTAAGGGGCTGAAGACAATTAATTCTCCAACCACCCTGTCAGCACCCTAAACGTCCGTTGGGGAGGGGCCTGACGTCTATAATATTATAGACGTCCATCCCGTACACGAACGGACGTTTAAAGGGCTGACATGGGGAGTTGAAATGTGCAGTTGTTCAGCCTAGTGGACGTCCGCCCCCTCCCATGGACGTCTATAATCTTATAGACGTCCGTGCCCTACACGCACGGACGTCTAAAACCCCCCGCGAATATCAATTTTAAATCCCCAAAGACGTCATATTAGTGACGGGCCGGACGTCTATAATATTATAGACGTCCGGGCCCAGCGTACCGGACGTCTAACAGTATTAATATGGGAATCGCGAACCCGCGAGCAGTACGCTCACTGTTCATCGTCTTCCCCGCGAACCTGTCTGCGCCATTGATTTTCCAGGTGCGTTTTCTCTCTTTTGGACCGTTTAAATTGACTTTCAATCCGATTACATTGCCATGTGATGAAATATCTTTGATTTGAACCGATTAAAAATCGTTTTCGGTCCGTTTTTGTGCAGTCTCTTGCGTGTTCTTGGGCGACTTCTTTGACTATTTTTGGGCTACGTTTTAGGCTGTTCCCTCCTCGATTTCCCTCCCTTTCATTTCCAATCTACTTTTCAGGTTAGCTTGTTGGTTGATAAATTTTGTATGCATATAATTGGGTTTTGTGTATGCATGTTTTTTACTCGAAAGTGTGCATGTGTTATTGGCTTTTGAATATGCATGTGTTATTGGCTTTTGAATATGCATGTATTAGTTGTGTTATTAAGTATCAAATCATTGAGTGACACTTAGTTCCCGTTTGAAATTTAACACAAACGATTAATCTTTTAATCGTTTGTGTTAAATTTTGAATTGTCCGATTGGACAGTTTGAGAAAATTAATTTTCATAATTTGCAATAACATGTCAATTGGAGTTTATGGATAAAATTGATAAAATTTCGGTTCAGTACTTGTGTTGTTCTCCGAATGCATATTTGATTGTGGTCATCGTTGACTACTCTCATTTCGTGTATTTCGGAGACCAATGCGAAATGCTGCCGAAATCTTATCAATTTTATGATGTAGACTTCAATTCACGTGTCTGAGCAAATTATGAAAATTAATTTTTTTGAATGGGTAGGGGCTAACCTTGTGAGAGACGTATACCTTGTGCCATACATTGAGGGGTAGGTGTTGTTATATGTGGTCAGTTCATTATTATAGTTTTCTTAATTAGTTGAATAACTATTTGTCCTTCGTGATAGGTCGCACTGGCAGCTGATGGTCATCATTCCCAAACAATGTAAAATTATATGGTTTTGTTCGTTGCACAGGAGGATGAAAAATGACTTGAGAACCATGCTTCAAGGGTAAGTGTTTCTCCAAAAATGACTTTGAATTTGATGTTCACCTTCAACTTTTATGATAAATATAGTCATATTAATTATACTTTGTGTTTTCAATCTGTACAGAGTTATTGGTAAATCTCGTGGTCAACTGGTTCAAATTTTGTATCCAAAGGTTGTAAGTCATTTATAGTTTCTAATTCATTTTTTATGTTATTGAATGATCTAAATTCTTAACTATTTAGTTTGTAATTTTAGTGTAACCAGCAGCTAGATTCATGGGAATGTGGCTTCTATGTGATGTGTTGGATTAAGACCATCATTCGAGCCGTCATTACAGATGACTGGAATGAGGTAATGATGTATACCTTTAATACATTACAAATCAAATTCATCTTCAATATATATGAAACCATAATGAATCTTTCTTGAATTTTGCAGCGCTTCAAGAGTACATCGCCTATTCCAGAGGACACAATTAAACAGATAAGGCAGGAGTGGACCGCTTATCTTCTGCAAAGATGGAGTTAGGAATAGTTTTATGTCTTGTTGAACATTGTTTAGTTTTAGTTTAAGTTTAATGTTGATAGTTTTGGTAGTGGATTCAACTCCACATTAAGTAGAACTTTGTTTATATGAAACGCATATTTATATTATTGCAAAATTGTTCTGGGACAATTTTCTGCTTTTCAGGTGTGGTTTTATTGAAAAAATAAATTAATTTTTTAAAAAAAAACGCCCAGTAGACGTCTGTTAGTGCACTGTCGGACGTCTATAGACGTCTGGCAGTGCACAAACGGACGCCCAAACAATTCAGCCATGTAGACGTCTGGGGAGGGAGGAGCCGGACGTTTACATGGACGTCCGAGGGCTCACATCGGACGTCTATATAGACGTCCAGCCTGACACAGCGGACGTTTATATAGACGTCCGTCCTCACACAGCGGACGTTTATATAGACGTCCGTCCTGACACAACGGACGTCTATATAGACGTCCGGCCTGGCACAACGGACGTCTATATAGACGTCCGGCCTGACACAACGGACGTCCGAGTAACATCACCCACATAGACGTCGGGCGAACGTCGAACGCCAAACAGCCAAAAGAACGGACGTCTAAAGCCCTTTCTGCACTAGTGAATAAAAAAGAATTGAAAGATAGAAGGATAGAAAGAAAAAATAAATAAATAAATAAAAAGATAGAAGGATAGAAAGATAGAAAGAAAAAATACAAAAAGTCAAAAGATAAAAAGATAAAAAAAATATATAATAAGATAGAAAGATGAAAAGATAGAAAGATGAAAAGATAAAAAGATAAGATAGAAAGATGAAAAGATAGAAAGATATAAAGAAATAAAAAGATAAAAATTAAAGATAAAGTCTAATCGGTTAAGAATCACACAAATAGAATAAGTATACCAAGAGTCCCCGACAGCAACGCCAAAAACTTGATAACTTTTTGGCCAGTATACCAAATCGTTCAAGTAATACAGTGAATTAAGTTAAGAGTATCGTTCTACCAAGAGAATTTGAGTCACGTTATTCAATTAAAATTATTTATCAAGATCAATTACTGATGATAACATTTGAGATTTCAAATTGGCAATTAGCATGAAATTAACAACGTACAAAAATTTAAGATTGAAAAATACGATAAAAGATCACTGGAATTGGTCTTTGACTAATATTACAGTAAAATCCTGGACAACATATATTCTCTGTTCAAGCATTCACATAAGAGTATCTTGGTTTAATTCCTTAAAACAAGGTCTAAAATTATCTATTGAATTATTAATTCCTTAATTAATTCATCAGATAATTTTGCATTAAATTCAGATGTTGAGAATGACCAAAAGCACAGAAGCTATTCCTAGCGTAGTTACTTTTAGTTTCTTTTCTTACGTTTCTGGTTCTAAAAATACCTCCCAGTACAAAAGAACTTTTAAAGAGAATAATACTTTCATATAATCAAAAGCAAGTCAAGAAAAGAACAAGAACAGAAACATATATTGCACAGGAAGTTTACATTAATGTGTCGTCATACAACCAATTCCAATGAACAGAAAATTTAACCTATCCTAGACATCTCAAACGTACTCTTTATAGCAATTCCTTGTAGAAAGTGAAGTCTTTATGTCTTGAAAGGTCTCCTGATCGTCTCCTGAGTTCTCCAGTATTTTTCTGGCTTTTTTGTGTGTCAGAAGATGGTTTCTGCCTTTCTGTCACGTCTTTTAAAGCCACTTAACTTCATTAATTCGCTCAGCGCACAGGTACTGGTGCGCTATGCGAATTTCCTTTTTCTGGCAGTGCGAATTTTGGCTTTCGCTTTGCTAAAATTGGCTGACAAAATCCAATTTATACACCCTTTCTTGTACAATAATTTACATAACAATCTACTTCCTATTACAACTTTTCACTGAGTAATAACATGAATAATTATAAGATTGAGATCATTTATAAGTGTAAAAACAACTCTTTTTCACACTTATCAACTCCCCTAAACTTGAACTATTTCATGCCCTCAAGAAATCACAGAACGAAAATGAACAACACAACAGACATTTGACATTTTGATAGAATGACTTTGCACATCAAAAAAAAATATCACATGCATTCCCAAAGATTTCAAACAAATATGACATGGTGCATCACTCCCAAAATCACCTGTGCATAGAATATGAACAACCAGATCAACATTTATCATTACTCACATTCAAGTGTTTGTCCTCACATGACAGTAGAATTGACATAGAACTTCATCAGCTTTTGCATTTCATTTGATTCACACACTTCACACACTATTGCTTAAGTCAAAAGGTCTTTTCAGGTTATGGCTTGGCTTGGCTAGAAAAAGAATCATGGTTTTTCTTGGATTCAAAGACACCTATTAAGAAGAGAACAACTTCAATTCCCAATCCAGTACTCAAATCCCACACTATATCATTCATCACATACCATTTTCTTTCACAGCTCCACCTTCTTTTTCATTTTGAGCATCCTTTTTATCATTTTTATTGTTATTGATCTTTCCTTCCCCCAAACTTGAATTCAACCTTAACCTCATTTAAAGCATTGTACATGTTCTCTTCTAAGGTGTAAGGTAGGATCACACAATAGGCTCAAGGTGAAAGAAATAAATCAAGGCTCAAAGAGGGTTTGCAAATGTAGCACAGTGTCTCAAGGTTGACTATCTGGCCAAGTAGCTGTATAATCAATAACAAACAGGGCCTTTTTCATCCTTAAACAAAAAGTGTGTGTATGTACGTAGAATCAAAATCATGCAAAAACCAATTCCATATCTAGACAACTCAATATCTCTCAAACAATATGCTCTCAACACTCACAGATCTGGTCATATTCATACACACAGATAAAAATTTTGAAGCACAGCAACCACAAACATACATGTCATCATCCTCAAGAATCACATAAATTAATCAGACAATGCATAATCCTTAAATCAAAACACAATTGTCTTTACAACCACAAACATAAATCAACTAAACAAAGTTTCACATAAGACCAACTGAACTCAAATAACAACATGACACTAAACACAAGAGTCTTTGTCCATCTGCTCTACCAAGACCCATCTGGTCTTGATCTCCACTGGCTCTCCTGTGTATGGTAACTCTGTTGTGTCCATCTGGAATCTGGCTCCTCTTCCTCCTCATCACCATCGTCTGCCATCATGTTCTCTTGCTGATCTAGCTCTGGCTCTACTGCTGCTGGGTAAGCACTCCCCCACCTAGACTCTGGCCTGCCCTCAGGCCATGGAATTTGCACTGCAAACTGGGTACCAGTCATCAGGGTATCTTTAGGGAAATCAGGAATGCCAAGGGACATATTATACATGCTCTCTTGTAAGGATACCTGACCCTGCCTCATACTGGTGCACCAGTCACGAATGTCATCCTGTCGAGCCAGACTCTACTGCATGTAGCGAGTGAACAGGTCTGGTGAAGGAACTGAAGGAACTGAGTGCTGTCTGGCGGCTCTAACATTTCTACGTGGAGGAGGAACTGGAGGAGGGGCATTCATAGCAAACAACTCTCCCCTGTTGGTGCAATTCCTGTCAAAAAATTTCTTGTTGAGAGGGGGTTTTAGTTTCAAAGTTATATCGGAGACCCCAGCTACTCCACTTGCCTTACACAAGGCTGTCACCAAAGCAGGAAACCCAAGCTTACAAGAATCATTATCAGCAATCATAGCCATTTCCTGGGAGATATAAGCTCCCACATCTATATCAATCCCTGTCATAATACCATATACCATATACAACCGTTCCAGGTTGATATCGGAAGTATGAGAGTTGGGACAAATGTTTGTGAATGTGAATGTACTCCAGATGGTTGCAAGTGAATTTAGATATTTTCTTAAAATTCTCACTGGCGTCTGATGACAAATTTATGAACACCGAAAAACGGCGCCAAAAACTTGTTTAACCCTCAACAAGTGTGACCGAATCGTATCAAGTAATAAACTCGGTAAGACCAAGTATCGTTCTCCCAAAGGACTCACGGCCTAGTTAGTTATATGATTTCTTGATTATTTAAGACTTAAGAACAAATTGTTATAAGTTTCAAATGCAAAAGACAAAAGTAAACATGTATGCATGTGATGATTAATGGGAAAGAAGAACACAAACACTGAACGAATTAGACGGATGAGTATGTTGTTGGGGTAATCAATTTCATCTTATCCACTCTCATATATTTTAGGAATTCATCATTCTTTTCATCAATGTTAATGCCACTCTCTAAATCACCTTGCGAAGAAAGCCTATCCTTAATTACGAGTTCATACAATTCCTAGCATCCCTAATAATTAATTCTGAAGCACAGAAGCTTAAAGGCAACCAACCCTCATATCCCTATGTCTAGGCAATATGCTATTGGGAGAATTTCCCCAGATCTAGATTTCCCCGTATGTGTCCATATCGACAAAATCAATAATCATGACATCGAATGAGTTAAACAATGCATGCTTTGAGCAAAGAGGAAAAACCCTAACTATTAATGAAAGAAAGCATGTATCTCAAATAAGATGTTTAAACACAAATTCCATATATGAGAGCTTCAAAAGATTACATTGATTCCCCAACAACAAAAAGAGTTTAGTTCACCATATTGATGGTGAAACTAGATGAAATACAATGAAAGAGTGAAAGATAGAACCCTAGAAAGTTGAGTAGGTAGCCTTAGCATCCAAGATCTTCCTCCAAGGGGTGGAAAGGTGTGTGTTTGCTTTGTACCCTGCCAAAGATACAAACCCTAGGAAGTCCTAAAGCTTATACATTATTCGAAATATTACAGAAAAATGGGCCTAAGCCCAAAATAATGGCGCTCAGCGGTAAACTACCGTTCATTAGTGCCGCTCAGCGGTAAACTGGCGCTGAGCGGTACTTGCGGCTTCTCTTCTTTTGCACTTTTTGAGTTCTTTTCTGATTCCATCTCTATCCTTCTTCACTTCTTTCATCAAATTCACCTTAAAACCTGCATAAAACACTGAAATCAAGCATAAACCTGTCCAACTCTCTTATTTCCAAAAATATAAACAAAAGCATGATTCCAAGCTAGTTTCTAGGTGTTAAAGGTTACTTTTAGTATTAATTTTAAGCATGAAAATAACAGTTTTTCAACTGTTATCACAACCCCAAACTTAGAACTTTGCTTGTCCTCAAGCAAACAAGATGTAACTCAATCTTCTACCAATCAATACAATGGTTCACTCCATTCAAAAATCCTCTTTTCAAGATGAGTAAGTACTCAATTAAGCTCATGACAAAAACTTCAATCAAGACATGCACATGCTTTAGTGTTCACACAATCACCTAGTATCCAACAAATGCTTCTTTTCATGAATGATCAATCAACTAAGTATGGATGTTCATGTGCTCATGGAATCTTTCCTCACTAGATAAAGTGTTTCACTCAAACACAAGTCTATAAGAGGTAATCACTCATTCACTCTACTATCACAATGTCACATGAATTGACTTTGCCTTTCATTTAACCATAATCAAATACATTCACAAGCATGCATCATCACAAGGACTTTTCAATGGCTTATAATGTGGCTGGGCTAACAAGAAAATTGGTTTTTCTAGATCACAAAACCCTTGAGTTAAGAGAATCATATAAACACCATCATTCTTACTTATTCCCAACTTTCCTTTGCATTGAGCTTTGCTTTTTCTTCTCTTTTCTTTCTCTTTTTCTTTTTCTTTTCACATTCTTAGTTCTTAGCTCTTAGCTCAATGCTTTCATTTCCCTTTCATAACTTCCCAACAACCCCAAACTTGAACATTAATCAATACCACAAAATAGTTTCTACTTAACTCAAGGTAAAGCTTTTCACAAGGGGTTTTCAAATTATGTTCAAGGCTAAGGGTTCAAAGGATAGAACACATAGTGCTCTCTTTTATGGGCTAAAATCATGCATTTGGCTAATAAAAGGGTTACCAACAAATGGCCTTGATCATATGATGCAAACAAGAAATTGATTCAATCATAGAAAACCTGGGCAAAATCATTCATGCTTCCAAAGTAATAACATTCAATCACAAAAACTCTGGAGCTCAAAACCTCACATATAAGCTCATTCATATTCCACATATAAACATCCTGCTTAGTATCATAATCACAATCACAACATCAAGCATTTGTTCACAAAGCTTGTGAATCACCTGTATAAGCATATAATGTGCACATCTCAACATCACTCAATATCAAAGCATCATCAAGCATTACTTATCAAACAACAATCATAAGCAAACCATCATAACAGACAAAGTTTCTAATTGAGTACATCAAACCCTATTCTACTAACAAAAGCAAATAAGTTCAGAGCATAAAATAAATCCTGCTTTAGTGCTGATAGCATCCATCAGTGAATGCTATCTCAGCTCCTCATCAGTCTGTGCTGTCATCGGTATCCTCCTCCTCTTCCTCATCTTCAGCATCCTCAAATGCGTCATCCTCAGCATCATCAGCATCATCTTCATCCATGGCTGAAGCTTCAGCTACTCCAGCTTTGTCACCTTGGGCCTGCTCCTCTGGCCAAGGTACCACATTATGGAACTCATCCATAGTCCACCTGTGTGCTGGAGGTGTATCATACATTCCAACAATCATCTCAGTTGTGGCCACCTGCCCTCTGTGGATAGACTGCAACTGTGCACCTATAAGAGACATATACATGTCCCTCATTTGGAAAGGCTTTGCTTCATGTGTCTCTGCAGATGCCCGACTCTATGCTTGTCCTCTTTCTCTGTGAGTACGGCGTGGTGGAACTGGTTGAGCTGCCTCCTCACCTCCACAATATTGTCTGTAATAGGCCTCATCAATTGCTTTCCTTGGCCTCTCAAATGGTGGAGCAGAAGTATCCACCCCAGCTATCTTGCACAGGTGTGTGATCAAAGAAGGATGTCCTAAGGGTGCTTTGCTGTTTGTTGTGTTAGCACACATCCTTATCTCATTTGCTATTACCTGTCCAATATTGACATTCAAATTCCTGATCGCACAGTAAAGGAGGAGTGCCCTGCTAAGAGTGATGTCTAAAACATGAGAACATGGCTGAATGTTGGCATGAGAAAATGCCATCCAATACTTGGCAAAAGGAATCAAGTCAGTCCTCCTAATGTTCACCACAGAACCAGTTCTGTTCCTCTGAAAATGTCCTCTAGGTACACATAGAACACTCTCCACATCATCAAAATCAATGCCTTCTTCCATACATAGAGCAAACTGGCACTGCTCACCAGCCCATACAGTACCCAAGAAGTTGTTGATAGAGTCAGGATCATACCTAATAGCGTGGCCTCTGACATAGCCTAGGTAATCCTCAGCCGGATAATCACCAATCTTCCTTGCATTGGTGTAAAATTCTTTCACCACAGCTATATTGGCTGGTGCAGGGTATGTGGCTAGTTTCCCCCAATTCCTTCCTAGCAGTTGCTCTCCAAACTAAGGAGCAAAGTTAGGTATCATTCCAACTTTCCTCTTCATAAGGAGCCTCCTATCTTGGACCACCTTAAAATGCTTCTCATGTTTGCGAGATAGGAACCTACTAGAGTGGGGTTGTTCTGGTTCCTTTTCTTTCCTTTTGGATGCCATGGTCTTCACTCTTTTGCCTGAAGAGGATGCCATTCCTACATCAAACACAGATTACAAAACCACAAGACATATTGTTAATCATTAGTAAACCAAAAACAACATCCTATATCCATGCTAAACCACCGCTGAGGGTCAAAATCACCCCTCAGCGCCACCAGTGCATCAATCCAGTACAGAATTCAGCCAAAAATCAAAGTTTGTTAGAGTGCCGCTCCGCGGCAATTTACCCTTTAGCGGTGATTATGCAGATTTTTGAAAAAACTCTTTTGACCTTTCCTAACTCCACCCACATACAATTTTCATGCTTCCAGATCAAAATCAATCAGTTCAATCGGTTCAAACATCAATTAATTCATCAAATCATGCATAGGAATCAAAACCCCTAAAAATTCATGCTTCAACAATCAAGTTCATGCTCAAGAACCCTAGAATGAAAAATGCTTGACTTACTTGGGTGGAGATGCTAGATGAGTAGAGAATGCTTTCAAACTGTGAAGACCAATGACGCTCTCTCCCAACCCCAAACTTAGATGGAAAACTAGTTAGAAAGTGAGTGGAAGGGAGATTTTCTCAAGAGGAATGAAGGAAAAATGTAGAGAACCTTTGGAAAAGTGTTTAGGAGTGTGTGTGCAGAGAAGAATCTGAAAATAGAGGCCAAGGCGTGACTTAGGGTATAAAAATACCCTAATGGGCTCGGGTTCCGCTAAGGGGCAACCTAAGCCCATTCTGCGACACTACCGCTTAGCGGCACTTTCGTGTTGTGCTTTTCTTCTTCCTAGCTGAACCTAGGTGCCTTCTACTCATGCCCCTCACTTGCTTCCTGCAATTAAATTCCCAGATCACTCATGCATCCAATTCCTTATCATGCAACTAAAGCAAAACAAAAAACAAAAATATAATCAATCAATTGGGTTGCCTCCCAGGTAGCGCTTGTTTAACGCCACGAGCCTGACCCAAACATCCACCAACACCCATCAGTAGGTGTCAAACCTAGTATCTTTCAGTAGATACTTAACCACCTAGCATCCTTCAGTAGATGCTATACCCAAAATTTTTTACAGAAGTAATGTCCAAGTTTATAAAAATTTACAAAACCAAAATAAAATCAAAAGAAAAATTGTCCTCAAATCACTGGAATGCCTTCCAGTAAGCGCTCTTTTAACGTCACTAGCTTGACCCAATAAAGCTCATGTTCCATCTTCATGGTTGATGTTCATATCACACCAACTCATTAACTACTTCCGGTCCACTTTTCTGACTCTTCTGGAATGTGGAGACTCTATCTCAATCACCTCATTTTCTTTGTAGTCTTTCACAACCCACAACTTGTTTTTGAATTTCACAGGTTTACCAAGTTGGAGTCGTTCTTGCATCCAATCATCATGGACCTTTCTTCCTTTCCCAATCTTTTCTTCTTCCTGTACTTGAAACAAAAAACAATGTTTACCTTTGACATTTGGTTTTTAATTTTCAGGGCTAGTCATGAGTACATCTTGATATGTAGCTTTATGATTAGCTTCTTCCTCCTGCATCTGCCTCTCTTCTTTGAAAACATCTACAACAACTCTTTCTTCTCGGTCTTGGAATACCACTATGCCTTCATCCACATCAATGATGGCTTTGGCCGTTTTCATAAACGGTCTTCCGAGAATAATGGGTAGCCTCTCATTCTCCATCTCCATCACCACAAAGTCCACCAAAAACTGTAGTTTGCCTACACAAACTATAACATCCTCTGCTATACCATAAGGATTCTTTGACGATCCATCTGCCATTAATAAATTCATCTTTATAGGCTTCACATCAAGATCACCAATCTGCTCAAGTAAGGAATAAGGCATCAAGTTAACACTTGATCCTAAATCAAGTAAAGCCTTCTTTATCCTTTTCTTCCCTATTGCGCATGGAATGGAGAAACCTCCTGGATCTTTTGCTTTTGGAGGGAATGGCTTCTTTTTAACAACTTTATACTCCTTTGTCTCATCATCTCTACGTCTTTTCTTTGTAGAGACTTCTTCCTCAGGCTTTGTATAAACTGCAATGT
Source organism: Vigna hirtella (assembly GCA_027742795.1). Taxonomy (NCBI): domain Eukaryota; kingdom Viridiplantae; phylum Streptophyta; class Magnoliopsida; order Fabales; family Fabaceae; genus Vigna; species Vigna hirtella. The sequence goes on from JAHCHA010013237.1 coordinate 216,161, forward strand.
GCTGTAATATCTCCTTCCAAGGTACATCATTATCCAACATCTTGAATATTTCTGTAAAATCAAATTGTTTCTCATGATCTATTGGAGAAGGAAGAATGTATTCACTCTTTATCTTTCTTATCTCTTCTTTCTCTTTTCTCTCTTCTTTTTCTTTTTCTCTCTTTTTTCTCTCTTCTTTTTCTTTCTCTCTTTCTAACTCAACTGTTTCAACATTTACACTCACTAACACCTTACATTCTTCCCTGGGGTTAACCTCAGTATTAGCCCCAAAATTTTTGTCAGGCCTTTCTTCCAACTGCTTAGTAATTTGACCCATTTGCATCTCCAAGTTCTTAATAGCAGCTTCAGTGCTCTTTTGAGTAGATGCAGTTGCCTATATGAATTGCTGAAGAGTTTCTTCCGTCCTTAGTGATCTTTCATTAAGTGTAGCTATTTGTTGCCATAAGGTTGGTTGTTGCTGTTGCTTGTTAAATTGCCCTGATTGTCCAGCTTTCCCACTTTGTCCTTGACCAATACTTGGGTGTGGTTTCCACCCTTGATTGAAATTCCCCTGACGGTATGGAAATTGATTGGCCATGAAGTTAACCTCCTCTAAAGCTTCCACTGGAAAGGCGCATTGACCATTGAGATGGTCACCACCACATAATTCACACATCTGTGTTTGAACCTGTGCAACAGTCTTTAACTCTTTTGGCAGTTGTGCAAATGTCTTTGTGAGATTCTCCAATTGTTGAGTTAGTATCATGTTCTGAGCTAGCAACGCATCATTGGATTGCAACTATAGAACTCTTTTTTGTTGAACAGGAGCTCCTCTTTCACTGTTCAGCTCATTATCATTAGTAGCCATGTTTTCAATTATTTCCGTGGCTTCCTCTAAAGTCTTCCATTTGATATTGCCTCCAGCTGAGGCGTCTAGCATCAACTTGGTTTGTGAACCAAGACCTCCAAGGAAGATTAGGACTACTTCTACTTCTTTAAATCCATGCGTGGGAGTCTTTCTTAGTAGGCTTTTGTACCTGTCCCATGCGTGACCTAGTGGTTCCTCCATGCCTTGCTAGAAAGATGAGATCTCTTGCTTTCCTTTATTTACCTTGGATTGTGGGAAGTATTTGTTTAAGAACTTTGTCACCATAGCTTCCCACTCTGTAAAGCTCCCTTCTGGAAAAGAGTTCAACCAAAGCTTAGCATTGCCTCCTAATGAGAATGGAAACAGGCTAAGTTTGATTGCTTCGTTAGGCACCCCATTTATCTTCACTGTATTGCAAATTTCATTAAAGGTTGTGAGGTGCTCACATGGGCTTTCATGAGACAACCCATTAAATTGGTTACTCTTAACCAGTTAAATTAATGTCGGTTTCACCTCCATATTAGCTGCATTGACCCTCGGTCTTGCTATGCTATTGAAATGTTGATGGCCAACTACATTAGTGTAATCTGCAAGAGTCTGTCTAACATTATTATTCTCCATCTCCTCAGTGCTATGGTAAGAACCTTGTGGTGAAGGTTGTAAGAGATCTTCCGGAGGAGGGAAAAGTTCTCTAGATGTACGGATTCTTCTCCTCTGTCTACTCTCGTTTAAGCCTTCAAGAAGAGGTTCCGAGGTTTTCTTGCTTCTAGATCGAATTGCTTCCTGAATACACAAGAAAACAAGTCCCTAGAAAAATTTGTTAGCACAAAAAGATACAGAAGAAGATCTAAAATAAGAGATAAGAAGATAAAATAAAAACAGAAAAATAGAAAATAAAAACAGAAAATAAAATAAAATAAAATAAAATAATAACCGAAAAATAAAAACAGAAAATAAAATAAAATAAAATAAAATAATAACCGAAAAAAATAAAAATAGAAAATAAAAACAAAAAAATAAAAACAGAAAACAGAGAAATAATAACAGAAAAATAAAAACAAAAAAATAAAAACAGAAATTCAAAATTCGAAATTTAAAATTAAAAATTCAAAAACAAGTCAAAGATAATCAATAATCACACAAATAAACTAGTTAAACCACGAGTCCCCGGCAACGACGCCAAAAACTTGATGACAAATTTATGAACACCGAAAAACGGCACCAAAAACTTGTTTAACCCTCAGCAAGTGTAACTGAATCGTATCAAGTAATAAACTCGGTAAGACCAAGTATCGTTCTCCCAAAGGACTCACGGCCTAGTTAGTTATATGATTTCTTGATTATTTAAGACTTAAGAACAAATTGTTATAAGTTTTAAATGCAAAAGACAAAAGTAAACATGTATGCATGTGATGATCAATGGGAAAGAAGAACACAAACACTGAACGAATTAGAGGGATGAGTATGTTGTTGGGGTAATCAATTTCATCTTATCCACTCTCATATATTTTAGGAATTCATCATTCTTTTCATCAATGTTAATGCCACTCTCTAAATCACCTTGCGAAGAAAGCCTATCCTTAATTACGAGTTCATACAATTCCTAGCATCCCTAGTAATTAATTCTGAAGCACAGAAGCTTAAAGGCAACCAACCCTCACATCCCTATGTCTAGGCAATATGCTATTGGGAGAATTTCCCCGGATCTAGATTTCCCCGTATGTGTCCATATCGACAAAATCAATAATCA
>JAHCHA010013237.1:219157-244372 GCA_027742795.1 Vigna hirtella
GATTAAATTGTTCAGTGATGAAATATCTTTCATTTGGACCGATTAAAAATCGTTTTCTGTGCATTTTGGTGCAGTTTGTAGCGTGTTCTTGGGCGGCGTTTTTGGCCTACGTGTTAGGTCGTTTACTCCTCCATCTCCCTCCATTTTCATTTCGAATCTGCTCTTCAGACGTGTTGCAGTGCACAAACAAACGTCCAAACCCTGTAATGCTAAATAACCCTAAATAACCCGTAAATAACCCTAAATAACCCGTCTAATAAAGCCCTTTCTGCAGTATTGTATAGACGTCCGAGAGGTTCAATGCGGACGTCTATATAGACGTCCGCCTGACACAGCGGACGTTTATATAGACGTCCGGCCTGACACAGCGGGCGTCTATATAGACGTCCGGCCTGACACAACGGACGTCTACATAGACGTCACCCGCAAAGACGTCGGTTGGACGTCGGACGTCAAAAAGCCTAAAGAACGGACGTCTATAGCCCTTTCTGCACTAGTGGGCTTCTCTTCTTTTGCACTTTTTGAGTTCTTTTCTGATTCCATCTCTATCCTTCTTCACTTCTTTTATCAAATTCACCTTAAAACCTGCATAAAACACTGAAATCAAGCATAAACCTGTCCAACTCTCTTATTTCCAAAAATATAAACAAAAGCATGATTCCAAGCTAGTTTCTAAGTGTTAAAGGTTGGTTTTAGTATTAATTTTAAGCATGAAAATAACAGTTTTTCAACTGTTATTAGCGTCCCACTAGTCCCTAGCTGATAACCATATCCTGGGAGGCACAGAGTGGATGCAATAAGGTCATGGTCAGGATGGATGGACATGAAAGTGCCTAGAGGGCACAGCTGAAACATGAGTGTATGCAGTATCCTGTTCAATGATCTTCTGTCATATCGTACAAGCTTGCCTCGCACTTTGGAGACTCTAGAGTGAGGTTGAGAGTGGTCAAGTTCCCAGGCATTTGCATAAAATTCCTTGACCAACACTTCATCAATCTCATCTGGGAGGTTGGCTAATACAAAATCCCATTTCCTTCTCTCCAGTTCTTCTTGGATATGGTCATATTCTCCAGGTTTCAATTCAATCCTCCTCTGCAAGAAAGAATTTACAGTGCAACAAGTGTGGAACAAGAGGTCAGAGCAAGTGAATCACACAAATCAGAGATCCTGCTAGATGGGATTCGCTATGCGCCAAGTGCGTTATGCGAATCTGAAAATTCAGCAGCTGCTGGAAACATCAACTCGCTATGCGCACAGATGCACTATGCGAAATGACTTATATCAGAACAGTGCAATGATAACGATTCGCTATGCGAAACTGGTCGCTGTGCGAAACTGAGGGTTTACTTTCAGGCACAATTCGCTATGCGACAAGCGTCGCTATGCGAAACAAGCAAATCAAAACTTGTTGGAATTATTAATTCGCTATGCGAGTGGCTCGCTGTGCGAAAATGCAATGCAATTGATTCGCTGTGCGAATCATTCGCATGGCAACTCTGTCCGAACCATGAATGGTCTATGCGAATGCTTCGCTGTGCGACAGGGGAAACAACAGCATATACCAATATAGACAGTCACTGTGCTTTGCGATATTGCCCACTTTGCGACTCAAACTCAATATATCATGCATCAACTTAAATTTCTAAGTCTCGGCAGCCATACTATGGACAAAGTCGCACTCATGATAAAAAACAAACAGATACTCACTCATAGAAGAATAAAGAACAAGAGAACCAAACCTGAAGTGAAGTTTTTGAATGAAAGAGGCACGTGAAGCAGAAACTGAAACCCTTTAACGGAATAAATTAAAACCAAGAACCAAGGAAGTGGTGGCAATGAAAGAAAAAGAGATACGTTCGCTGTGCGGGAAGTAGGAAGGAGGGTGGCTAAGGTAAAAGTAGAAGAGGGGTAAAATGAAAAAGGAAAACAATGTGAATTTTAATAACCGCCGAGTGTATTCGCATAGCGCATCTGACCTGTGCGTTGTGCGAATCGGCGTGCCATAAATGCCTCTACACACGTTGATTATTTTATTATATTTTTTTAAAATTTGGAGTTCAGTCGCAAAGCGCACCGCAGCTGTGCGCTGTGCGACTAATTTTAAGTAATTTTTTTTAAATTTAACTCGCAGAGCGCACGTCAGCTGTGTGCTATGCGACTTATTTTTATTTTTATTGCACTAGAAAATTCGCATAGTGTTCTTCAGCTGTGCGCTGTGCGAATTAAAATACAAAATCCCTCACACATTTTTTTTTCGCTCTCCGCAAAATTTCGCACAACGAATATTTTGACAGAGGCCTCCTTCAAACTTTTGGTAGCATAGCGCAAGATATGCGCTATGCAAATTAATGGCTCATGTTCTCCCAACTTGCTCCAGTGATTTTGCTCGCTTTGCTTTTCCAATGCGCTACGCGGATCTCTTACAGAGAGAAAATTAAATTTTAGGTCGCAAGGCGCATGTGGTGCGCTGTGCGAACCTCGATACATTGAGCATTTTCATGTTCTCTCACGCAGAGCGCATGGAATGCGCTGTGCGAGTAAATCATTGCCTCATAATATCATCTAGTCGCAGAGCGCACCTCAGTTGTGCGCTATGCAACTAGAGCATCAGAAATCAATATTCAGGCTTCATAAACACTTCCTCACTACACTCAAACTCCACAATTACATAAACATAATCAACAACACAAATATATACCAACATGCGCTAGGGTGCCTCCTAGCAAGCGCTTCTTTAACGTCACTAGCTTGACCCAGACATATCATGGTTCACATAAATGAATAATTGTGGTGAGGCGTTCAACCTCACCACCCAAATAATGTTTCAGTATTTGACCATTCACAGTCCAACTTCTATTTAGATCCTTAGAATTTGGATCCATCAATTCTATAGCACCATAAGGCTTGACTGCCTTAATCATAAAAGGACCAGACCATTTAGATTTCAACTTACCTGGAAATAATTTGAATCTGGAATTGAACAACAGTACCTGTTGTCCAGGTTGAAAGTCTCTTTTTATCAGCTTCTTATCATGGTACATCTTGACCCTTTTCTTTATATTTTCTTGAAGAATCATAAGCAGTCATCCTCATTTCCTCCAACTCTTGCAACTAAAGCTTTCTTTTACTTGCACAAAGAGAAGAATCAAAGTTAAGGAATTTCAGTGCCCAATATGCTTTATGTTCCATCTCAACTAGGAGATGACATGACTTGCCATAGACTAATTGGAAGGGTGTTATCCCCACAAGAGCCTTTAAGGCAATCCTATATGCCCAAAGCACATCATCTAATTTTGCAGCCCAATCCTTTCTTGATGATGAAACAGTCTTTTCAAGGATTCTTTTGATTTCCCTATTGGAAACTTCAGCTTGGCCATTGGTCTGAGGATGATATGGTGAGGCAATCTTGTGCCTCACATCATAATGTGACAAGACCTTAGCCAATTGAGCGTTACAAAAATACGATCCTCCATCACTTATGAGGATCCTAGGCACACCACATCTTGAGAAGATTTGTCTTTTGAGAAATTTTACCACTGTCTTGGTTTCATTCTTTTGTCATGTTGTAGCTTCCACCCACTTACTGACATAATCCACTGCTACTAAAATGTATTCATTGTTGTAGGAAGAAGGTAATGGTCCCATAAAATCCATTCCCCAACAATCAAACAGTTCAACCTCTAAGATAGACTACAGTGGCATCTCATGTCTGTTTGAAATGCTTCCAATTCTTTGGCATTTGTCACAACCTTTTGCATGAGCATGTGCATCTTTAAATAAGGTTGGCCAAAAGAAACCAGATTGAAGCACTTTAGCGGCTGTCCTTTCTCCATTATAGTGTCCTCCATATGGCGAATTATGACAATGCCATAGGATACCAGCAGCTTCCTTTGTTCTGACACACCGCCTCAGTAAGTGGTCAGCACCCAACTTGAAGAGATAAGGATCATCCCAAAGATATTCTTTGGAATCATGTAGAAACTTCTTATTTTGCTGCCAAGTCAAGTTATTAGGGAGAATTCCTGCAGCTTTAAAATTTGCCATATCTACAAATCATGGCCTCTGTTGTATGAGCATCAGACGCTCATCAATAAATTCTCCCTTAATTTCTCCTTCTTTATCAGTCACCTCAGCGTTAAGGAGGCGAGACAAATGATCAATAATGACATTCTCGCTCCCCTTTTTGTCTTTAATTTCAAGATCAAATTCCTGTAACAGTAAAACCTATCTGATGAGACATGGCTTTGAATCAGACTTTGCCAGTAAGTATTTTATTGCTGAATGGTCAGTGTAAATGATAACTTTAGACCCTATCAGATAAGGTCTAAATTTTTCAAGAGCATACACAATTGCCAAAAATTCTTTTTCAGTTGTGGCATAATTCAATTGTGCACCATTCAGAACTTTACTTGCATAGTGAATAACATGAAAAACTTTGCCACGTCTTTGAACCAACACAGCCCCAATGACATAGTCACTAGCATCGCACATTAACTCAAAATCTTGAGTCCAATTTGGTGCGACTACAACAGGGGTTGTGACTAGCTTCTCTTTCAATATTTCAAAAGCTTTCAGACACTCCTCATCAAACTCAAACTGAGTGTCTTTCACAAGCAAATTGCAAAGGGGTTTAGCAATCTTGGAAAAGTCTTTTATAAATCTCCTGTAAAATCCAACATGTCCAAGAAAACTTCTTACCCCTTTCACATTTGTAGGAGGTGGTAGCTTTTCAATGACATCAACCTTAGCTTGATCTACACCTATCCCCCTGGATGAGATCTTATGTCCTAAGACAATCCCCTCACGAACCATAAAATGGAATTTTTCCCAATTCAACACAAGGTTGGTGGCAATGCATCTTTTCAAGACTACATCCAGGTTTTGCAAGCATAAATCATATGATTTGCCAAAGACTGAGAAATCGTCCATGAAAACTTCTATGCAATTCTCAACAAGATCAGTAAAAATGGCAAGCATGCAACGTTGGAATGTGGCAGGAGCATTACATAGACCAAATGGCATCCTTCGGTATACAAACACACCAAAGGGACAAGTGAAAGCATTTTTTTCTTGATCCAGGAAACAATAGTAGGCTTTCCCTGCCAGCCTTTCCAACATTTGATCCATAAAAGGGAGAGGAAAATGGTCTTTCCTGGTGGCTTGATTTAATTTTCTATAATCAATACACATTCTCCACCCTGTGACTGTTCTTGTAGGAATTAATTCATTCTTATCATTTTGAACAACAGTCATACCCCCTTTCTTAGGAACAACATGCATAAGCTCACCCAAGCACTATCAAAGATGGGATATATCATTCCTGCTTCAAGCAATTTGAGTACCTCTTTTCTCACCACCTCTTTCAAAGTTGGATTCAATCTCCTCTGTGGTTGTGCTATGGGTTTATAGTCCTCTTCCATCATAATCTTATGCATGCAATACGTTGGACTTATACCTTTCAGATCAGAGATGTGCCAACCTATTGCCTTTTTGTTTTCTTTTAAAATTTCCACCAATTTTGCTTCATCATTCTTTGACAGAGAATTGCTAGTGATCATAGGCTTCTTGGAATTTTCCTCTAAAAACACATACTTAAGATGATCAGGAAGCATTTTTAATTCCATTTTATCCTGATCATCCAAGTCAGCCTTTTCCAATTTTTCCACTTTCACATCAGTGGATTTCTCTTCTTTCAATCTTTCCAGATGTTGTGAAATCTCCTCTACTTCAGATTCTTCTTCAAAAGTAAGTTCCTCACATGAATTTATCAAGACACGCTCTAAGGGAGATTTCACATACATCTTACTTCTCACTTTCTCAACCACATCATCCAAAACTTCAACTCTGAAACAATTTCCTCTATCTTTGGGGTGTTGCATAGCTTCCACTACATTAAAGGTAATTGTTTCATCATGTAACCTCACCTTCAGATGACCATCATCAACATCAATTATCACCCTAGCAGTTTTCATAAAAGGTCTTCCAAGTATAAGGGGGACTTCAGTATCCTCCTCCATATCTAGAATAACAAAATCCACTGGAAGTGAATTTGTCAACTTTCACTAAAACATCTTCAATAACTCCATATGGGTGCTTGACAGACCTGTCTGCTAGTTGCAGTGTCATCCTTGTTGGTTTTACTTCCATGTCCCCTATTTTCTTTAACATAGACAAAGGCATCAAATTAATACTTGCACCTAAGTCTATCAATGCTTTTCCAATGGGGAGTTTTCCAATTGTGCATGGAATAGTAAAACTACCAGGATCTTTAAATTTTGGTGCTAGAAGTTTTTGGATGATGGCACTACAATTCCCTTGCACCTCAATTGTTTCTTCCTCAATATACTTTCTCTTCTTTGTCAACAAATCTTTCATAAATCTAGCATAAAAGGGCATTTGTTGAAGTGCTTCTAAAAAGGGAATTGTGATTTCCAGCTTTTTGAAGAGAGTCATGAATCTAGAAAATTGAATTTCCTTTTCCTTTCTAGAATAAGTCCTTGGATACGGTAAAGGATTCAAAACTTGCTTTCCTTTATGACTCTCTTCCACTTCCTTCTTTTTATCTTCTTCTTCCTCAACTTTCTCTTCTTTCTCTTCCTGCTCTTCACTTGATTTTTCCTTTTCATCCTCCTTCTTCACAACTACAATTTCTAACACTTTACCACTCCTTGTCGTTATAGCTTTGCAATGCTCTTTTGGATTTGCTTCAGTGTTAGCTCCAAATGTATTTACAGGCTTATCTTCTAATTTTTTCGCCAATTGACCCATTTGAACTTCTAAATTCCTTATAGAAGCGTCTGTGCTCTTTTGATTTGATATGGACATTTGCATGAATTGTTGAAGAGTTTCTTCCAGTTTGGATGTCCTATCAGAAAGATTAGGTTGTTGTTGAAACTGTTGTTGTGGTGGTCTACTAGAACTAGCATGACCCATGCTAGGATGAGGTCTCCATCCTTGATTATAATTTCCATAAATGCCTGGACGGCCTTGATTACCCATATAATTTACCTCTTCCTTAGCATTGGACTGAATAGCACACTGTCCATTTTGGTGCTCTCCACCAAACAGTTCACAACCTTGCACAGTTTGATGATGTTGTGCCTGTGATACAGTTTGGAGTTCCTTGGGTAGCTTTGACAACTTTTTCATCAAAGACTCAAGCTGTTGAGTCATGATTTTATTTTGGGCTAACAAAGCATCTTGGGATTGTAATTCAAACATGCCTTTCTTTTGGGTTTGCACTCTCTCACTTTGGACATCGTTATCACTAGATGCCATATTTTCAATTATTTCATGTGCCTCATCAGGTGTCTTCCACCTAATGTTACCTCCAGCTGAGGCATCTAGCATAAGCTTTGTGTGAGATTTTAAACCTCCTAAGAAAAGGTTTAATTGAGTAGGAACATCAAACTCATCAATTGACGTTTTTCTCAGCAACCCCTTGAACCTATCCCAAGTTTGACTTAATGATTGATGACAATATTTTTGAACCCCGACAACGGTGCCAAAAACTTGTTGACCCTCGGCAAGTGTAACCGAATTGTATCAAGTAATAAACCTGGTAAGACCAAGTATCGTTCTCGCAAAGGACTCAAGGCCTAGACAGTTGTGTGATTTTGTTGATTAATTAAGACTTGTGAACAAATTGTTGTAAGTTTCAAATGCAAAAGACTGAAAAGTAAATATGTATGCATGTGATGATCAATGGGCAAGAAGAAACAAAACACGTGAATTGAAATATATGGATGAATATGTTGTTGGGGTTTATCAATTTCATCCTATCCACTCTCTTTTATTTAGGAATTCATCATTCTTTTCATTAATGTTAATGCCACTTTCTAAATTACCTTAAACCCGATGTCTCGGTGAAGAAAGCCTATCCTTAATTATGAGTTCATACAATTCCTAGAATCTCTAATAATTAATTCTGAATCACAGAAGCTTAAAGGCAACCAACCATCATACTCCTATGTCTAGGTTTTTAATCTACTGTTGGGAGAGATTCCCCAGATCTAGATTTCCTCGTATGTGTCCATATCGACAAAACCAATAATCATGACATCGAATGAGTTAAACAATGCATGCTTTGAGCAAAGAGGAAAAACCCTAACTATTAATGAAAGAAAGCATGTATCATAAAAATGATCTTGAAGAACAAATTCCATACAAGAGAGTTTCTAAGGATTTACGTTGATTCCCTAACAACAAAATAAGTTTAGTTCACCATATTCATGGTGAAACTAGATGAAATACAATGGAAAAGTGAAGGATAGAACCCTAGAAAGTTGAGAAAGGAGCCTTAGCATCCAAAATCCTCCTCCAAGGGGTGAAAGAGAGCGTTTTTGCTTTGTCCTAGCCAAAGATACAAATCGTAGGTTAACTAAAACCTTATATACTATTCTAAAAAATACAGAAAAGTAGGCCCAAGCCCAGAAAAGTGCTGCTCAACGAAAAATACCGCTCAACGGTAGTAGCGCGTGCGAATTCTTCCCCTCAGCGCCATTTTTCCCCTCAGCGGTGCCCACGGTTCTTTGCGAGTGCCGCTCAACGGTAATTGGCGCTAAGCAGTACTTGCTGATTCTCTTCTCTTGCACTTTTTGTATCCTTTTCTGATTCCATCTCTATCCCTTTTCACTTCTTTCATCAATTTCATCTAAAAACCTGCAAAAAAAAGGAAATCAAGCATAAAACCTGTCCAACTCTCTTATTTCGAACAATTCAACAAAATCATGAGTTCAAGCTAATTTCTAAGTCATAAAGGATGTAATAGAAGTCAATTTTAAGTATAAAAATAACAGTTTTTCTACTGTTATCACAACCCCAAACTTAGAACTTTGCTTGTCCTCAAGCAAATAAGATGTAACTCAATCTTCCACCAATCCATACAATGGTTCACTAAATTTAAAAATCCTTCTTTCAAGACAAGTAAATACTCAATTTAGCTCTTCACCAAGACTTCAATCAAGATGTGCACATGCTTTTAGTGTTCACTCAATCACATAATATCCAACAAATGCTATTATCATGAATGATCAATCAACTAAGCAAAGATGTTCTTATGTGTTCATGGAATCTATCCTCACTAGATAAAGTGTTTTCACTCAAACACACAAGTGTATAGGAGATATTCACTCATTCACTCTACTATTACAATGTCACATGAATACACTTTGCCTTTCATTTAACCATAATCAGAAACACTTACACGCAAACATTATCACAAGGACTTTTTAATGGCTTATAATGTGGCTGGGCTAACAGTAACAATTGGTTTTTCTGGATCACAAAAACCTTGAGTTAAGAGAATCATCTAAACACAATCATTCTTAATTATTCCCAACTTTCTTTTGCATTGAACTTTTCTTTTTCTTCTTTTCTTTCCTTTTTCTTTTTCTTTTCACATGCTTAACTTTTAGCTCAATGCTTTTTATTTTCCCTTTTTATTTTCCAACAACCCCAAACTTTAACATTTATCAATACCACAAAATGTTTTCAACTTAACTCAAGGTAAAGCTTTTCAGAAAGGGTTTTCAAACCATGTTCAAGGCTAAGGGTTCAAAGGATAGAACACATAGTGCTCTCTTTAATTGGGCTAAATTCATCCATTTGGCTAACAAAAAGGGTTTCCAATAAATGGCCTTGATCATATGATGCAAACAAACAAGTGATTCAATCATAGAAAACCTGGGCAAAGTCATTCATGCTTTCAAAGTAATAACATTCAACACCAACTCTGGAGCTCAAAATCTCATAGATAAGCTCATTCACATTCCACATACACATCCTGCTTAGAATCATAATCACAATCACAACATCTTGCATTTGTTCACAAAGCTTGTGAACCACCTGTATAAGCATATAATGTGCACATTCTCAACATCAATCAAGATCAAAACACATCAAGCATTACTCATCATGCAATAAGTCATAAGCAAACCATCATAACAGATAAAGTTCAAGTTGAGAACATCAACCCTATTCTAAAAACTGAAGCAAATAAGTTCAATATTACAAAACACAAAGATAGAAAAGATCCTGCTTTAGTGCTGATAGCATCATCAGTATATGTTATCTCAGCTCCTCATCAGTCTGTGTTGTCATCTGTATCTTCCTCCTCTTCATTATCTTCAACATCCTCAAATGCGTCATCATCATCTTCATCTTCCTCCATAGCTGAAGCTTCAGCTGCTCCAGCTCTACTGCCCTAGGTCTGCTCCTCTGGCCAATCTACCACACTATGGAATTCATCCCTAGTCCACCTGTGTGCTGGAGGTGTATCATATAGCCCAATAATCATCTCAGTAGTTGCCACCTGTCCTTTGTGGATGGACTGCATCTGTGCACCTATGAGAGACATGTACATGTCTCTCATCTTGAATGGCTCTGCCTCATAAGTCTCTACAGATGCTTTGAACATCCAAATTCATACCAATTCATGCTTTCAAGAACCCTAGAATGAAAAATGCTTGACCTACTTGGGTGGAGATGCTAGATGAGTAGAAAATGCTCTACAAATATGAAGAACTCAGCCCCAACAACAATGCTCTCTCCAAACCCCAAACTTAGATGGAAAACTAGTGAGAAAGTGAGTGGAAGATGAATTTTGTAAAGGGGAATGAAGGGAAAGATGTAGAGAACTCTTAGAAAAGTGTTTAGAAGTGTGTGAGAGGGAAGAAATCTGAAAATGAAACCAAAATCGCACCCTAGGGTATAAAACTACCCTAATGGGCTTTGGTCCCGCTAAGGGCAACCCGAAAAATCATTTTGTAGTATTACCGGTCAGCGCCAATTTCCGCTGAGCGGCACTTGCATGAGATGCTTTCTTTCTTCCTAGCTTACCTTAGGTGCCTTCCACTCATGCCTCTCACTCACTCCATGCATTTAAGTTCTCAAATAATTCATACATTCAGTCCCTACCATGCAACTAAAGCAAAATCAAAATAAATAATAAAGACAAAGTAAATCAACTAGGTTGCCTCCCAGGTAGCGCTTGTTTAACGTCACGAGCCTGACCCAAAATCCACCAACACCCATCAGTACGTACAACTTTACCTTACCAACACCCAGCAGTAGGTGTAACAAACCTGTTAATAAACCTAGTATCCTTCAGTAGATACTTAACCACCTAGCATCCATCAGTAGATGCTAACCCAAAAAGTTTCAACATAAAAGTAATGTCCAAAGTTTTTTTTTTAAAAAAAAAAATTACAACCAATATCAATATAAAATAATGTTCTTAAATTACTGGGGTACCTCCCAGAAAAGCGCTCTTTTAACGTCACTAGCTTGACCCAGTAAAGCTCATGTTCCATCTTCAATGTTGGTGTTTATCTTTCTATCATCACACCAACTCATCAGCTGCTTTCGGTCCACCTCTTTGACTCTTCTTGAATGTGGAGACTCAATTTCTATCACTCTATCTTCCTTATAGTCTTTTACAACCCACAACCTGTTTTTGAATCTCACATGTTTACCAGGTTTGGGTTGTGCTTACATTGAATCATCATGAACCGTCCTTCCTTTGCTATCTTGATCTTCTTCCCTATCCTGAAATAAGAAACAATTTTTACCTTTGAAGCTTGGCTTTGCATCTCGAGGACTAGTCATGAGTACATCTTGATATGTAGCTTTATAACTAGTCTCTATCTGCTGTTCCTCTTTGAAGACATCAATAACCACATTTTTTTCTCGGTCTTGAAACACCACTATTCCTTCATCTACATCAATGATGACTTTAGCCGTTTTCATAAACGGCCTTCCAAGAATAATACGAACCCTTTCATCCTTCATCTCCATCACCACAAAGTCCACCAAGATTTTTAGTTCTCCAAAACAAACCATAACATCCTCTACTATACCATAAGGATTCTTTGAAGAGTCATCCGCCATTAACAAATTCATCTTTATAGGCTTGACTTTAAGATCACCCATTTGTTCAAGTAAAGAATAAGGCATTAGATTAACGCTTGACCCTAAATCAAGTAGGGCTTTATTTACCTTTTTTCTTTTCTATGACACATGGAATGGTGAAACTTCCTGGATCTTTCTCTTTTAGAGGGAGTAGCTTCTTCTTGACCGCTTTGTAATCATTTGTCTCCTCTTCTCTATGTCTTTTCTTTGTGGAGACTTGTTCCATGGGTTTTGTATAATTTGCAATTTGTTGCAATATCTCCTTCAAAGGTAGATCACCCTCCAATTGTTTGAATATTTCTGTAAAATGCCCAAACTGTCTCTCTTTCTCTAATCTCTCATAATCTGTTGGAAAAGGAAGAATATCTTCAATTTTTATCTCTTCTCTCTCTTCTTTTCTTTTCTCTCTACTCTCTTTTCTTTTTTCTCCACTCTATCTTCTTTTTCTTCTACTCTCTTTTCTTTCTCTTCTTTTCTCTATAACTCAACTCTTTCAACATTTACACTTACTAAAACTCTACACTTTTCTTTAGGGTTAACCTCAGTATTAGCCCCAAAACTCTGATTAGGCCTTTCTTCCAACTTCTTAGTTAACTATCTGATTGATGCTTGAGTGTTGTTGTGATTGGAGATGGTTACCTGCATAAAGTGGTTAAGAGCTTCTTCCAACTTTGTATGTTTTTCAGTGAGTGTAGATATTTGTTGCCATAATGATGGTTGTTGCTGTGGTCTATTAAATTGTCCTGATTGCCCAACTTGTCCAGATTGTCCCTAACCTTGACCCATGCTTGGGTGAGATTTCCACCCTTGGTTGAAATTACCTTGGCGGTATGGAAATTGATTGTTCATGAAATTTACATCTTCTAGGGCCTCAACTGGAAAAGCACATTGACCATTGATATGGTCACCACCACATATTTCACACATCTATTGTTGAACTTGAGCAACAGTTTTTAATTCCTTTGGCAATTGAGCAAGTGTCTTTTGTTAGATTCTCTAACTGTTGAGTTATAATCTTATTCTGAGTAAGTAAGGCATCATTTGACTGCAATTGTAGAACCCCTTTCGGTTGAACAGAGGCTCCTCTTTCACTATGCATTTCATTGTCATTAGCAGCCATGTTCTCTATCAATTTTGTTGCTTCCTCTAGAGTTTTACATTTAATATTACCTCTAGCTGAGGCATCTAACATCAACTTGGTTTGTGAACCAAGACCTCCAAGGAAAAGTAGAACTATTGCTGCTTCATAAAAATCGTGCATGTGAGTCTTTCTCAAAAAGCTTTTGTACCTGTCCCATGCTTGACCTAATGTCTCCTCCATGCCTTGTCTGAAAGAAGAGATCTCTTGCTTCCCTTTCTTGACTTTAGATTGTGGGAAGTACTTATTCAAAAACTTTGCAACCACAACTTCCCATTCTGTAAAACTACCTTCTGGATAAGAATTTAACCACAACTTAGCATTTCCTCCCAATGAGAAAGGAAACAAGCTAAGCTTGATTTCTTCATCTGGCACTCCATTTATCTTCACAGTGTTATAGATTTCATTAAAAGTGGTGAGATGTTCATACGGGCTTTCATGTGATAGCTCATTAAACTGATTACTTTTCACCAACTGTATCAATGTCGGTTTCACCTCCATGTTTGCAGCATTGACCCTCGGCCTTGCTATACTGTTAAAATGTTGAGGGCCAACCATAGTGGTGTAATCTGCAAGAGTCCGTCTACCATTTTTCTCCTCTGCCATATTTTTAGTGCTATGGTAAGACCTTAGTGGTGAAGGGTGTAAGAGTGTCTCAGGAGAAGGGAATAGTTCTCTTGAAGTTCTAACTCTCCTCCTCCTTCTACTTTCGTCCAGGCCTTCAAGAATAGGTTCTGAGGTTTTCTTGCTTCTAGTGCGAATTGCTTCCTGCATACACAAGAAAACAAAACCCTAGAAAAATTTTGTTAGCACAAAAAGATAGAAAAGAGAAGAAATGTTCAAAAGATATAATTGAAAAGATAAGAAGATAGAAAATAAAAACAAAAAATAAAAACCGAAAAATAAAAACAGAAAATAAAATAATAACAACAAAAATAAAAAATAAAAACAGAAAACAGAAAAATAAAAACAGAAAAACAAAATTCACAAGTCAAAAATAATCAAAAATTACACAAATAGACTAGTTAAACCACGAGTCCCTGGCAACGGCGCCAAAAACTTGTTGACCCTCGACAAGTGTAACCAAATCGTATCAAGTAATAAACATGGTAAGACCAAGTATCGTTCTCCCAAAGGACTCAAGGCCTAGACAGTTGTGTGATTTTGTTGATTAATTAAGACTTGTGAACAAATTGTTGTAAGTTTCAAATGCAAAAGACTGAAAAGTAAATATGTATGCATGTGATGATCAATGGGCAAGAAGAAACAAAACACGTGAATTGAAATATATGGATGAATATGTTGTTGGGGTTTATCAATTTCATTCTATCCACTCTCTTGTATTTAGGAATTCATCATTCTTTTCATTAATGTTAATGCCACTTTCTAAATTACCTTGAACTCGATGTCTCGGTGAAGAAAGCCTATCCTTAATTATGAGTTCATACAATTCCTAACATCCCTAATAATTAATTCTGAAGCACAGAAGCTTAAAGGCAACCAACCATCATACTCCTATGACTAGGTTTGTAATATACTGTTGGGAGAGATTCCCCAGATCTAGATTTCCCCGTATGTGTCCATATTGACAAAACCAATAATCATGACATCGAATGAGGTAAACAATGCATGCTTTGAGCAAAGAGGAAAAACCCTAACTATTAATGAAAGAAAGCATGTATCATAAAAATGATCTTGAAGAACAAATTCCATACAAGAGAGTTTCTAAGGATTTACATTGATACCCCAACAACAAAATAAGTTTAGTTCACCATATTCATGGTGAAACTAGATGAAATACAATGGAAAAGTGAAGGATAGAACCCTAGAAAGTTGAGAAAGGAGCCTTAGCATCCAAAATCCTCCTCCAAGGGGTGAAAGAGTGCGTTTTTGCTTAGTCCCAGCCAAAGATACAAACCGTAGGTTAACTAAAACCTTATATACTATTCTAAAAAATACAGAAAAGTAGGCCCAACCCCAAAAAAGTGCGTGCCAGTTCTTCCCCTCAGCGCCATTTTTCCCCTCACCGGTGCCAACGGGTCTTTGCGAGTGCCGCTCAGCGATAATTGGCGCTAAGCGGTACTTGCTGATTCTCTTCTCTTGCACTTTTTGTATCCTATTATGATTCCATCTCTATCCCTTTTCACTTCTTTCATCAATTTCATCTAAAAACCTGCAAAAACAAGGAAATCAAGCATAAAACCTCTCCAACTCTCTTATTTCCAACAATTCAACAAAATCATGAGTTCAAGCTAATTTCTAAGTCATAAAGGTTGTAATTGAAGTCAATTTTAAGTATAAAAATAACAGTTTTTTAACTGTTATCAATGACTTTTCAGGCTCTTGTTGAAAGGAGGATATTTCCTGTTTGCCTTTATTTATCTTGGATTGGGGGAAATATTTATTCAAAAACTTTGCCACAACATCCTCCCAAACAGTCAGACTTCCTTCAGGAAAAGAATTTAGCCAAAGCTTGGCATTTCCAGCCAATGAGAAGGGAAAAAGCTCAGTCTAATTGCTTCATCTAGCACATGTAAATCTTTTACAGTGTTACAAATCTCATTAAAAGTTGTCAGATGATCGTAGGGATTTTCGTGTGACAGTTCTGTAAACTGGTTACTTTGAACAAGGTGAATCAGTGCTGCTTCATTTCCATATGAGCAGCATTCACCACAGGTCGGGCTATACTGTTGAAAGATGTAGGTACACACACAGAAGCATAATCTTCCAACGTATGCCTAACTCTTGGTTGTTCATCATCATTATTTCCCTCCATATCCTTATCCAATTGATCAGATGAAGAAAAAGTGTTGGAAGTAGCAGACAAGCTAGCTTCTCTAGCTTCTTTTTTCCGATTTTTTCTCCTACGTCTACTGTTATTCCTACGGGCTGTTCTCTCAATCTCAGAATCAAACAATAAATTCTCAGATTTTGTTCTGCTTCTCATGCAGATCAACAATCTCAAGTAATCAACCCAAAGAAATAACAACAGAAACAAAACACAATATATATATACAAAAATTAAAAGCAATGAATATACAGATAATGGAACAGAATTGAAATTGATAAACAATGAATAATTGAAATAACAAGAACAATCAAATTCCCCAGCAACGACGCCAAAAACTTGATGAACAAATTTTTGATCCCTGAAAACGGAGTCAAAAACTTGTTAAGACGTCGGCAAGTGTAACCGAATCGTATCAAGTAATAAACATGGTAAAACCAAATATCGTTTCCCAAGAGACTCACGACACTAAACAGTTATGTGATTACTCAACTAATTAAGACTCTAAAGAACATATTTTGGGGTTTTGAATGCAAATGCGATAAAATAAACATGAATGCAATTTGATCAATTGAGGTTAAACACATGAAAGAATGGATGAAGTTGATGATATTGTTTTGAGGTTTAGATTTCACCTAATTTACTCTCATGTATATATGAATTTGTCTTTATGCATTAATGTTAACGTCACTCACTAAATTACTTAGAGCCCGATCCCTCGACGCAATAAGCCTGCCTTAATTCCTAGTTCGTGCAATTCCTAACATTTCTAGAGAATTAAGTCTGAAGATCAAGAGCTTAAGACGACCAAGTACTCATACCCTCATCCTTGAGAAATATTACCCTTAGGAGAATTCAACAAGAACCTGAATTGTAAGGAACCTCCCGGCACTCATGCAATTCATAAATCATGCACTAAATGAGTTAAATAGAGCAAGCATTAGAAACAAATGAATTCCCTAACAAATAATGAATAAAGCATATATCTTAAAGAAGATCTTGAAGAACAAATTCAATACATGAGAGTTTACAAATGTTACATCTTTCCCAACAATAATAAGGTTTAGCCCTCCATCGTCATGGAAAAACTAGATGAATAATGGAATGAAAGAATGAAAGAATGAAAGAGATAGAAAAACCCGAGAAAGAGAAGAGGAGAGTCGTTACCATCCCCAAAAGATACTAACCCTAGGAAGACTAAAGCCTTATATAGACTTCTAAATATTACAGAAAATTAAGCCCAAACCCATAAGAATAATAGAAAACGGGTCCAAGCCCAAAACAAATCATAAAAATTACAGAAAATTGGCCCAAAGCCCAATAAAGTGGCGCTTAGCGGTAATTACCGCTCAGCGGTAAGTGCGTTTCTTCTATTTTGCCCCTCAACTGCATTTTTACCCCTCAGCGGTGCCAACGGGTCCTTGAAAGTGCCGCTCAACGGTAATTGGCGCTGAGCAGTACTTGTGGCTTCTCTTCTTTTGCACTTTTTGTATCCTTTTTTGATTCCATCTCTGTCCCACTTCACTTCTTTCATCAAATTCATCTCAAAAATTTGCAAAAACAAGGAAATTAAGCATAAAACCTATCAAACTCTCTTATTTCCAAAAACATAAGCAAAAGCATGATTCCAAGCTAGTTTCTAGTCATAAAGGTTGTTTTTGATATCAATTTTAAGTATAAAAATAACAGTTTTTCAACTGTTATGAATGATATTATTATTTATTTAAATATATATAAACTGATGAATTCATGTTAGAAAGCTATATATAATTTATGTTTTAGTTTCATTATTTTTTGAAATTCAAGATGGAGAACTATATGTATTATCATTATTTTTTGAACTTGAAGATTAAATGATATCATTAGATGAATTAATTAAAATATTTAGGATGTGAGAGATCAGTTAATGAAAAAATAACTAAATTTCATATTTCCGAACTAATTAGCATTTCGAAATAATTAATATGTCCAGTTTCGCAAATCATTCCTACAAAAAATAATTAAGAGACCTAATCAGTTTTAGAAGTATAAATAAATATCTATATTATAAATATATAGGAATTTGAAAGGACACATTAAATTATATATTTTTGAAGTGTCTCAATCCTTTATTTAGTATATAAATCTATATTGAACTTTTACCATGCAAAAATTAATTAGACCATTGTTAGTCATAACTTTGGAACAATTTTTTTTATCAAACAATAAAAAATATATGCAATACAGTATATATATGGATATTCCAAATTTTTTAGAAAAAAAAAATTACAACGTATGACTTGGGAAGATGAGAGAAAATTATGAAAGAGAAAAAACAATAAAATAAACTAAATCGTAAAAACATATACTTCTCATGTTTTATCTATTGATCCAACATCCGTACTAAGTTACTTTTTAAGATTTTCTAATAGGAAAATGTTTATTTTTTTCAACCTTCAAAAAAGAACGATTTTCTTTTGCTTCTTTTGACATTCCTTTGTAAAAGAAACATGTAACACATTTGATGGTAGACAAGAAGTTGATATTAAATGCTAGGTTGGATAATCTTCACTATGGTCTATATATAGGGTAGAGGAATAACTGCAGCTCATGTGTATCACAGATAGAGCAGTTGCTAACAAATACACCTTCTCTTTCACTCTCAAGCTTTAACTATAATGGCTGAAGTAAGTTCCTTTGCATCCCAATTTCAGTGTTATGATGAAGCTCCCTCCAATGCCAATTTGTGTGAGCTTGCCGTGGCAGAGCATGTTCATGATGGTGATCCTTACTCTGCCTGTGATGATGAAATACCCACCGTTGATTACTCACTTCTATTCTCTGACAACCCTAATCAGCAACGGGATGCCCTTCAACGCCTCCGCCATGCATGCCTAGAATATGGCTTCTTCTACGTAACTCTCTTTGCTCTTTTGTTCTACCATTTATTTAGGATGATTAAACATGCCAATTCAGCCCATTTAAGTTTAATATTATATTAGTCCGCCAAAAACGGACGAAATTGAGTTGAACTATCGTTTAAAAAGAGGTTAAACATTACAACCCGACTCACGGAGCTGTCGGAGTGTCGGTTTGGCGTGTTTTATTTTTTGATTAAAATTTTTATTTTTTTACATGAAAAAAAAGGCTAATGTCGGACTAATGTTAAATGATCGGATTGAAAAGGATTGTCATCAGGACTATTTCATATGTTGGTCGAACTGTATTATACTTTGGCTCCAAATTGTATCATGCTTTGGTTGAGATTATCAAACTGTGTTATAATACGAAGTTTGTGGATTCAATTTTTATTTTATAAAATTGGATTACCAGATTGGCTCGCAGTTTGTCCTATCAAACTACTAAGTTTGATGGATCTCTTAAACATGTTATTCCAATCCACTCTTTTTTATCGGGCTGATGAACTGACCTTCTGGACGTAGCCCATTTCCCCATCCTACATTTATCGACACCTTATTTCACTTGCATGCCCTTTTTTTTGTTTCTAAATTTATTTTCATTATATAATGGAACATATGATGTCTTTCCTTATCTTTGACTTTCCTCTCGAATTGCTACAATATCAAATCTCTGCTTTTGATATATATTTTTTCTTCTTGACTCCATAACAAAAGCTTTGTTTTTTTATTGAGGACATAACCTTATTGCTAATATTTCACATACTTTTTTCATTTAAGAGGTTATCCTTGATCAAACAAAAATTCAGTTTATCCTTAAGAACATAGTTACTCAAAGGTACCATTAATGTCTTCCAACTGTCTCCTTAAATGTTTTACCACAGACAAATCATCCTTATATTTGAAGTTTACTAACTTCATAATAAGGAATATCTGAAGAAATTTTTAAACTCAAATAACTTTTCTTAATCTCTTTCACAAAGTATCACAAGATACATGGTGATAAACAAATCGATATATTCATTGTCTGATCATACAATAATCTTCTTGATTATATTCTTCCAATATTCCTAATGATATCTAATACTAGTTGATTTATATGGTTTTCTTACTATTGAGCACTTTCCATATGGATATGTATGCAGTTGGTAAACCATAGCATCACAGATGAAGTACTTGACAATATGTTAAAGGGAGTATCTGATTTCTTCAATCAAACAACATTGGATGAAAGAAAGATCTACAGCAAAAGAAGTCCATTGGACAAAATCAGATGGGAACTAAACTCCTACACTGGAGAAAATAGGGAATATTTGAAGGTTGTTGCTCATCCTCAGTATCATTTGCCTTCCAAGCCATCTGGTTTCAGGTACATAATAATTAGAGAAAAATTATTTTTCTACCTCCCTTATATGTTTTCTAAGGTGTTTCCACTTCTTTACTTTGTGACACCCTTTTATCTAAAATATCATTTATCATCACAACTCTCAAAATAATTTTTATTATACTTCTATATCTTTTTCAAAAAATTTAAATATAGTATTTAGAATTATATAAGTTAATTATTATTATTATTTTTTGAATAAAAGAGCAATATTAATTTCAATTTTTATATTAATTAGTCATTATAATATTTAGATTTAATACATCCCCATATTTATAATAATTATTTAATTTTTTTTCTCAATTTATTTTTGACTCAGTAGTCTTATCTTTTTAAAAGGGACTTAATGTAGTATTAAGCCTAATATTTAATAAGGAAGAATATAAATTTCTACATTATAATAAATTTATCTTTCTCACTCAAATAATTATATTAAGTTCTACACATTATTTGAGTGAAATTAATAGTAAGAAACATTGAACTTGAAGAATATGATAGATTTCGTTAAAATCATATTACATTAAGAAAACAAGTGTTGGATATGATAAATTTGAAACTTTAAAGTTCTAATCCATAAAAGGTAACACATCCTAATATGTTAGTTTAGAACTCAAAGTCATAGATAATCAATTATATCTATATCTTTTAACATTGTTTAAAGGAGCAACTAATGCAATCGAAAATCTTAAAATTCTAATTTTTTATTACACAGTAAAATTTATATCAGAATTTGTATAAATAGATAATAAATTTTTAAATTATATACATTACTATGATATATTTCAACTTGTTTGGGGTTATTTGTTGCATCAGGAAAAATTTAGAAGAATATGGCAAAGACATGAGAAGGGTTGTAATTGGATTGGCTAGGGCAGTATCTAAAACCTTAGGGTTTGAAGAACAGTTCATAGAAAAGGCATTGGAATTGAAGTCAGGCTTTGATGTAATGGCCATGAACCTTTATCCACCCAATGCCAAATCCAAGGGAGCTGTTGGCTTGTCTGAACACACTGACCCTGGCTTCATAATTTCACTTGTTCAAGATGTTAATGGTGGTCTCCAAATTCTTTCCCATAAAGGAAACTGGATCAATTCTTATATTCCCTGTCATGCCATTCTCATCCAGCTTGGTGATCAACTTGAGGTGCTTATACTCAAATTATTTTCTGCATAATCTTTTAATACCTAAATTGAAAACTTTACCTGTTTAGGTCTTGAATCGATGATGTGAATTACTTAACATTTTTAACATCAATCAATTGCAGATCTTAACCAATGGGATGTATAAGAGTCACATCCATCGAGTTATTGTTGGTAGGAACAAGGTGCAAAGGATATCTGTGGTTGGCGTTCATGGACCTTCACTGGACAAATTAATCAGCCCTAGCACCCTGTTTGTTGATGACGAACACCCAAAGAAATATCGTGAGATGACATATAAAGAATCACTGGTAGTGAACGGGGATGATGAGGTTGATGTTCATTCATCACTGGAGAAAGCAAGATTAGTGTGAAATTTGCATTTAATTAGTTTACCCTCTCACACCAAACTTTGCAAAATACATGCATATCATCGTTGTATCGTGCTTTACTTAATATGTTACAATAAGGCGTGGGTAATTTAGGTCTTTCTTGCTTTGAAATGCAGAAAAATACTAGAAAGGGTAGGTTTGAATAGTGTTTTCAATTCTTTCGCAAATCAACGCTTAATAACAATTGTAAAAGTTATATGGTATGCAATAGTTGCTAGACGTGTGTGTTTTCAATAAAGTTTTTAGAAAAACGTTTTAAATAAGAGAAACAATAACACAAGTAATTTTATACTGATTCATTCAATCTGAGTTACGTCCAGTCTCCCTTAAAACCTTTCAAGGAGTTCTGCTAATATTTTTCATAGATTACAAAGAAATACAAACCGCTCCTAGTATACACTGAGTATTATCAACCACTCCTGCTTTTCGTAGTAATCCTGACTAATCTGAGTATAATCACTCCGTGTATCAACCCTAGACAACCTGTCTAGAATGATCTCTTGTATATGTTCTCTCTTGTATAATCTACTCTTTTGCGAGTCCTCTTTATAAAGCCTTCTTCGAAAGATGATTATTGGAGACATAGTTGACTTTCAGATAGATTGCATAGCCTTTTCAAGCAATTAGTCATACTCATATGTTGGAGAGTGACAATACGTTATCAACACTTTCTTTCATAAGTAGCTTGTATGTCTTCCAGAGCTAAAAGCTTTGAGGAAACATCTTAGGAATGTCTTTCTATCTCTCAACGTCTTTCTGTTCTTGGTGCAGGGCTTTTGAATAAAACTTAGTGTTGACATTACCTGCACAGAGAAAGAAAGAAAAGCATACAAACAAAGAAACACTTTTTTGTACAACATTAAATGTTTTAAATGTTGATAGTCATTACGAATGTTGCGTCTTTAAAAACACTTTGTCATATGTCAGCATCATTTTGATAAAAACATCCTTAAAAGGAAAAGCGTTTGATGTCTTACAATTAGATGATATGATCTCTAAATTCTTGTTCCATAAAGTTGTCTAGGTGATAATATGTCGTTTAGTTATGCTTAGCAAAGCTAACTTTTAGACACTTTGTTATTTTGTTCAGATGCTATATATCATTTGTTCACGCGCTGTGGTGATTAGACACTCTGTTAGGAGTTCTATTTTGACATTTTTTATATCTATGCATTAGACACATTTAATATATATATATATATATATATAAATATATATGTCATTTGATGACGTTTAGTGCATTAAAATGATATCTTAGATGATTTGTTCCGTTAGATGTTCAATGGCTCAACACGTTTGAATATTAACTCTTGAGCATCAACATTTACTTGGATGTTTCCATTATATCAAACGTTGTTTGCGTTTGGACAAAATTTACTTAAAATACTACCTTCATTATAAATGTTTATCTCATTCAATACTTTGGATAGACAATTATATTTGATAAATACTTACTTTATTCAGTCTTATTCTCTTGCACATATAATTGTTAGATGCTACATTACATTCTATATCATTGAGTATTGTTTA
Source organism: Vigna hirtella (assembly GCA_027742795.1). Lineage (NCBI taxonomy): Eukaryota > Viridiplantae > Streptophyta > Magnoliopsida > Fabales > Fabaceae > Vigna > Vigna hirtella. Next base: position 242,337 of record JAHCHA010013237.1, read on the forward strand.
TTAAACATAAAAACATGAGTGGCTAGACAATCTAGTCTATCTAGACGATCTGGTCTTAACATACTTACCATATTCATATCTTCATTATGTTATTCTTTCATCTTGGTAGAAAGTAGTGTATGATTTTGTAAATAAATTTAAGCATTTCTTTCTAATTTAACAAAACCTTTTATTGTACATCACACATCATATTGCAAAAAATAAGAGCAAAAACACTTGTATAGATAGATAGAAAGTGAACTCTCAAATATAAGTTAGAATCGAAAAACAAACTCGTTGCGTTAGAGTTTTGCATTGCTAAAATGTCCCAAATACAATTTCCTCTATCAACAAAATTAAATAAATTACAGGAGATTACTGGTGTCTCAATCTATTTATAAACATCTACATCCTACTTTTTACATAGTATATTACTCTCATATACTTAATTCGAAAAACATTTCGATCTCATAATGTCTTGATCCTGTTACAAAACCCATAAGATTGACCCAAACATTATAAAGGACAATATAACTAAATTTTGAGAAATCAGATTTAATGCAGCTGATAGTAATGTTAATTATTATGGGCAGAGTTCCCTTCAATCATGGAAGGGGATAATAGAATTATAAGGCATAATTTTATGAAATGGAAATGAAAGATGTTGTTTAACATGTGAAAGTTGTAAAAGTGGAGGATGAGATCGGTTTAATTTTAGTTTTTCTCAAGAATGAATGAAAATATTGAAAGGGGAGATAATACAAGCATATACGAATTTTAATAGTATTTAAAAACCCTTTGTCCTAATTGTTTACATTATGGTCCCTTCCCCAATTTTTGCTTTCTATGTGACGGTTTGGTTATGTGTGTGAAGCAAATCATTTCTTAAGTAAATCATGGCACTCACTTTCATTTGTATACAATCACTCACTGTTTGAACGGTGCTTAAATGTCATTGTATCAAATACATTCTATCATTGGAGCACTTGGAATGGGTTGAATCCACCGATAATCCTATCATTACAAAAATATTAAATTTTACCAAGGGTTTTTTTTAACATTTTCGGCGGTTTTAACTCTTGGAAAATATAGTTCCAAAAGAAGGGATTTACCAATGGCCGAAATCCCTTGCTATAACCTATTTATGAAGCAAAAATGCACCAAAAATACCATCAGAAATCAGATTTCAAGGAATCAAGAATGGACAGCAAAGAAAATGACTCAAGATGATGTTACTCTATGGAACTAAGCTAGAATTGAGATGCTTAGCATGACCAAACTCAGATTGGACAATTCAAAGAAACTTAGCACGGTGAAAAGCTTGGATTAAAAGCTGAAACAGTGGAATGCTATTAATTGTGAGCAACCAAGCTATGCAAATTGCATTTCATTGCTTGTAATGGTCTGCTACACTTTTAGCATCATTCAATATCATCAACCAAATTTGTATAAAGCACTAGAATCAAAATAAAATCAACTGGAAAACAGACTCATGATTTAAAAACAGAATTGAAATTTTGCAGCAGAGTTCAACACAGATTTGAAATCAAAATGGATTTCTAGTGCTTTAGCTTGTATCACCAAGGCTAGAACAAATTCTCATTGCCTTTATTGGTTGATATACGGCTTATCTAGCACTTGAACTGAAGCAAAACGAATTAAACCAGCAGAAAAGAATACCAAAGCAGTGACAGATATTAAAACTGCAATATTCACTTGCACATGACCAAGACAACACTAAAATTGAAAATTAAAGCTGGAAATGACTCAAACAAAGAAAATTCACCGTTTAAAATAAAGGATAAACATGATAACAGAATGGAAGCACACCGAACAATGATTAAACACACCAAATTAAGAAGACCATAACCAAAACAAAATGGAAACAGTGCTGGAACAAAAACTGGACAGAATGCAAAAACAGAAACAGAATTGGAATAAAAATGGATGAAATAGCTTAGCTCTTGGTGCGTGGACGACCTAAGCTCATGATACCACTTGATGGAAGAATGATCCAGCTGATTCTGGTGTAAGATGGAATCAACGGAACTTCTCCT
>JAHCHA010013237.1:244382-263630 GCA_027742795.1 Vigna hirtella
TAAGTTCGTACTCCTTTGAATGGAATGCCCTAAATGGGTTTCCATCAAAGGCTGTCGGTAACGTAGATACCATTTTCCAATGCAGGTTGTTTTGTGCCTTATACCCAACATAAGAAAACCTACAAATAAGAAATCAATAGCAATAAATGATCAAAACATCAATTTAGCCAGCCAATTCATCCAGGCAAGTCATCAAATGCAATCATTCAACATTCATCAAGATGAATTCAAATTTTTGAAATATAATTCTAAGTTCAATGGTCTTCAAAAGTTCATAAATGCAGAACAAAGTTTGAAAATAAAAAAGCTAACTTCATTGTTTTGAAATATAATTCTAAGTTTAATGGTCTTCAAAAGTTCCTAATGGGAAAATAAATAAAAAAGATAACTTCAATGTTTTCAAAAGTTCCTAAATGTCTAATAATCATTGTAATCATCAAAATCATCATCATGATCTTCTTCTTGCATAGATGTGGTCTAGGAAGGTTGCTGAGGTGGGCATGGCTGCTGGGATGATGATGGGGCAGACTGTCCTTGCTGAGGTAACAATGTCTTGACTAGATTTTCAAGATTGTCAAATCTGGCTAGAAGTGAATCATAAGCCTCTCTACTAACGACATTGCTCTGGTCAGATGTGCCGGATGTAGATTGTTGATGTTTCAATATCCCTCCTCTTCCAACATTATAATTTGAGGCAAGTTGTCCTAATCCACACAATCGTCCTTTCTTGTTTCCCCTGACAACCTTAACCCATAATTAGGTTCTAATGATGTCATCATCAACATCTGCTCTAGAGTCAGCATCAGGAGAAGATCCCATCTTTGATCTCGCCTGTGTTAGTCTCGCAGAAAAAATCTTCCTATTAAATAAGATAGAAAACATCAGTAACATAATTTTAAAGTGTGAAACAAAAAAAGAAGTGAAAATTGAATGTTTTTAAAAACTTTCCTTACAATGGTCTTGTGAGACATCTCATCAACATATGTGCCATTCCCCTTGCGAAGATGAGTTTGTGTAAACACCTCATCAACATAAACAAGTCGTCCAAGCTCCGTTGCTTGTAAAATTTTAAAACATACGAATGACATGATGTTATATATATATATATATATATATATTAATTTCAAAGTACATGATGTTATAGAGTTATTGATAAGAAATGAATGAAGATTTTTACCATACGAATCACATGCTCATGTTGTTGGGGTTAGATTTCACCAAGTTCCCTCTCATGTATGTAAGAATTCTTCTTCATGCATTAATGTTATCACTCACTAAATCACTTAAACTCGATCCCTCGGCGAAATAAGCCTGTCCTTAATCACCAGTTCACCAAGTTTCCGGTACAAGGACGTTTTATGTGTTGGTTTAAAAGAAAAAATAAAAAGCATAATTTCCGGCAAATAAAACGTCGAACTCTTAAAATAATTCGACTTTATATGGAATTTTTACAAGAAAAAATAAAAAATATTAAAAAAGAGTTGAGGCTTTGGCTTCATGCTGGTCAATAAAACGTCTAAGCCCTTATCAGTTCAACGTGTTGTGGGTTCTTTTAAAAGAAGGCATAAATGCTTACTTCGTCCCCATGTTAAGAAGTGAATTTCTGTTTAGTACCCGATTTTAAAAATGAAGACATTGGATCCCTACGTTATGAAAATTGCATGACTTTAGTCCTATCCGTTTAACGACGTTAAAATTGATAACGTTGAACTGACTATGGATGTCAAGTGTGCAAGAAATGTCGTCGTGGCAGCCAGGGTTTCTTTCCCCATCCAGGAACAGGGAAAACTTGGGGTTCCCTCTTCATTACAGCAGCCATCTGTCTCTGCCCCGAACAGGATCAACGTCGCTCCTCCTGGCCGACCAAGCACTACGCCAACGTTGGAAGCGTCGCTGTCCTTCACGGCCCTCCTATTTTTTGGAACGATGATGGATAGTAGGGATGTGGGAGAAGAATTGGTGCAGGAAGGATAAAGTTGTGTAGCTTATAAAACTCGTTCCAAATCAAATCTGCACACCTGCAAAATTCCACAATCCAACAGATACAGAAAGGCTAGCATTTGCAATTGAAATTTCAATTCAGTAAAAATGAGTATATGAGCCTAAGTGCAACAACTCATGTTCTAAAACTAAATTTGATGTTGTATCACTACCGTATATTACTTTGTTGTATCAGATTTCAAAAACATTTTTTTTTGCACAAGCAACAAGATCACCAGTTCAATAGTATCAAACAACATGTAATATAAGGAGTGTTTGCCTAATTAATCACAATTAATTAACCAAACTGGTCAAAACAGATTGCACAACTATCCAAAACCAGATAACTAAAAGGCTTAAGAAATCTGAAATGGTCAGATGTGGTTAGTTTCAATTCTCCATTTGATCAACATTTACCCCTGTGAATGTCAATTAAATCAAAGGCTGCACAAAATTTGGCTAGTGAAGTTGCCAAAATTTTCATTATTTTTCTTGTTGAAATGTTGCTGGAACAGTGGCAATTTCACTTGCTGGTCAGCACTCTCATGCTACCATTCAACCCCCTTTCCACTCCCTAAAATGTTACCTTGGTAGGGATGGTTACTTAGGCTTAAAACTCCAATATGACATAACAGGACCAATGAAATAAGCCAAAACAAAGACCAAACAGAAGTAAATTCACTGCACCAAAGTTCTCAACATAACAAATTTGGAATGGACATTCTAGAGGTCAATAAATGCAAAATCAAATGATGCTAGGAGTTGAACAACAGTAGGGACACAAAAGGAACCTAAGAAAGGTACTAGAATGGATTAAACAAGCAAAGAAATCAAAATCGTAGATCAAAACACATCCAGAATCAAATTGTTTGATATTTTGCAAAGTGTTTGATAAAGTTCCCAAATGAATTTCAGATTTTGAATTTTTGAGTTTTAGGGCCTCTAATCTGGATTGCAAGGTTCTATACGCTTTATATTACTTGATTATACTTCTTTTGATCATTTAATTTCGATCTAAACACTAAACCAACTTTTTCCACAATCTAGAAACTAATTTGAAGAAGAAATACCAAAAAAATGGCTGGAATAGCTATTCTGCACTAGAAAAATATCCCTGGTTTGGTGGTTTAACACTCAATTTCGTATGGAAGTGATTCAAAAGCACAACTGAATGTTTAAGCAACTTTCTTTAATGATTTGAAATGTGTGTAAACTCTGAAATGAGTTATAAATCGCTTGCAACTCAAAATCACTACTCCACTTACATTTTTTAACCTAAAAGGTGATGGTTTAGAATGCAAATTTGCACATAGGCCAAGATATGATTAAATGAACTGTGCTAGAAAGTTTCAAACATCAAATTAAACTTGTTCAAGATTTCTAACAGCACAGAAACAACATAAATCGAAATCACACCTTGCTATGGCCAATTATGCAGTAAAACATTCCATCACACCACCAAAATCAGGTTTCCAAGAATCAAAAGGTTTAAGCAACAGTGAAAATGACTCAAAGAAGTATGAATGCACTGAACAAAGCTAGAATTAGAATGCTTAGTATGACCAAACTCAGAATAGACCAAACAAAGAATATTAGCACGGTGAGAAGAGAAAAAACTGCACAGCATAGGAGAGAGAGAAAAAGTATGCCACATCAGCATGAAGTTAACGGCGTTGCTGCCCACTTAACGGATAAGACTGAAGTCATGCACTTTTCATAACATAGTGATGGCAACCCCTTTAGGGACTTCCCATCCAAAGAAGTATCAACTAAAACTAAGACTAAAGAAAGGGAAGTAGAATAAAGATTGCTAAAGCTCTTTCCTTATCTAAGTCTTAGATATATTCTCTTTAACTAATTCCATTGTTTTGTAGGCCAATAAAGGTTGGAAGGATCCTAGGAAGTTGTCAAGCAGTATCAACTAAAACTAAGACTAAAGAAAGGGAAATAGAATAAAGATTGCTAAAGCTCTTTCCTTATCTAAGTCTTAGATAGATTCTCTTTAACTAATTCCATTATTTTGTAGGACAATAAAGGTTGGAAGGATCCTAGGAAGTTGTCAAGCAAAGAGGAAACAAAGGAAGCCAAGAGGGGTGCAATTGTGGAATGGAAAAGCTGCATAAAGAGTTAGACATCATGCATCAGCATTTTACAGCAGCCATTTCACATGTTGCACGTGATAAATGTTTTGCTTGTGAAACATACAACTCACATTTATCACATGGAACACACTACAAGAAAAATCACAATTACATACGGGCAAAATCCGTATATAACATCCAAAATCCGTATATAAAATTGTATTATATACGGATTACATACGGACAAAAATCCGTATATAAAATAAGCTTAGCTAAATTATATACGGATATATCCATATATAAATTACAAACGGAAAAATCCGTATATAAATTACATACGAAAAAATCCGTATATAAATTATATACGAAAAAATCCATATATAAAATCTGTATATAACTTACATACGGAAAAATCCGTATATAATATTTGTATATAACTTACATACGAAAGTAATTATTTATTTCCAAAAAAAAAATTAAAAATTATTTATATATTATCATAAAATTTACACATTAAAAAAATGTTTGAATAACTAATTTAATATAAAATATCTTTTTATAGCATTAGTATCTTTATACTTGAAACCAAAGTGGAACTAAAAAGAATCCACTGTCAAATATATAACTCATCCAAATTTTAGATTTATAACGTGTAACTAAATTTTTCAACTAACTCGAAATCATAACCTATTATATTCTAACATTAAATTTCAACTTTACAGTATGTCAAGCCATTATGGGTTGCACCGTTAAAACCAAAATAAAATTATAAAAACTAATTCCAACAACTATTTATTTACAAAACAAGATTCCCTGTCATATCTAAGATATCCTTACGCTTAGAGCTCGCTCCTTGGCTTGTCTTATCTGACCATCCATGTTTTGAAGCAAATGAGACAAATCAACATTACCTGCAAAGCAATCAAAAGTAATCAAGGAAAATTTAGAGCCAATACCAAACACTATGGACAAACACAACAATAATTTTTGAAAGTATTTAAGTGAAAATAGTTTTGAAAAATAGAAAGAGAGTTTTAAAAACTATATAAAGGAGATAATATGACAGGTTTTGTAGCACATTCAATGAGACTAGTCAAAATCTGTCTTGCAGATTCACTATCGACATCCATGTGAACTCCTCTGTAAATTTCTTTAAGCTCATTCTGCCTCTTAAACACCAAATTTTCATCTTACTAGCTTTGACAACATTTAAGAACCCATTTAAGAAATGTTTATCCATCCCATGAAAGGTTAAAAAAAAACTAAATAAGAATGAAGATATTCCTGCATAAACGGCCTTTCCAAGATAATAAATCATATTAAACATTTCATGGTTAATTAGGAAGGAAGCAAGATGAACATATAATTTAACCAATGAAATGCTACCTATTTAGATGGATTAATACTCTTAAATGATGGTAACAACAATGGTCGATGTTAATCATATCATTTAAATAATTCCTTAAAAAGGTGCTGCAAAGGATTTCATATTGAAATTAGAACACTAGTGTCAACATTGTGGATATTGTAATATTAAAATTTGTGGTAAGAATGCATTTCAACAAAAATAACTTTAAACATAAAGTTCATATTAAAAGGAAATTAATGGGGTACATTTGCAATAAGCCATAGTTATATTTCCTATGTCTGTAGATTGCACATTAATGGATATAAAAACTAAAATAAAAATTAAAAATTCTCAGCAAAAATTACTTTGGTTTACATAAAATTGTTTCAAAAGTACATATTTAAGAACTACTAATTTTTAAAATTATAAAAAGTCATTTAAGTGATTTTTGTTAATGTAAATTCTAGGTTTACAAAAAATATAAACATGCAACAAATAAAGGAAAGCATAAAACATCGGTGGACAGGATTATGATATCCAACTTAAGAAGCTCCATAAACACTTCAGAGAAGCTCCACCAATTAGCTTATTTAATACTTCATAATTTCTTCTAAAAAATATACTACTTTTTTTTTAACTTTTATATATAGTGTTTCTTCTTATAAGGAGAAGAAAATTAGAAATAAGTTAGGCCAAAAACTATCTTAATCCCAAAGCTTGTCACAGCTTACTTAGAAATTGTTTGGGTTCTTGATCCCGAGGTATCCGAATTTTCAAACTATCTGAGAACTTTGCTTAACAATGAAACGTGCACATGTGACTTCCAAATTGTGAGATAACATAAAAAAAAACACCATAGCCTCCAATTGCCATAACCTAAAATGAGTTTCGCAGTAATGCAACTATATATCACATAAAGTAGAGAGTAACAAGGAGTCCGTCAGCATGTTTGAGCAGACAACTGGTACTAAACACAATTAGCAATGATTTTGAAATAGAACATACCCCTATAGGATGTAAGTAGATAGAAAAAGATGACGAAGGAGCACACTGTCTTTGTGAAAGGATCGTGCCATTCATGTCAAAGTGATTGAGTAGAGGATTTGTACCAACTGTCAAAATCTGAAAGTAAAATACAAACAATTAACAAGAGTTAGCAGAGCTACAATTTTCATGAGAGTTACTGATATTATAAGAACAACAAATGAGTTAATCAATATTCAGATAAGGGTTTACATATTTGTTTGCATATATAAATGAATAAGAATCAATTACCCTAGTTTGATGTGATCTCTTCCTCTTAAGTATTGCAATATTAAAATCAAAACAATGATTGCTTGATGAAAATAAATAGGAATTAGTAAACAACTCTTTGTCATTGAGCAAAAAATTCATGATTTAATTAATCCTCTATTAGAAAAAGACACAAGAAAGGTGGGACCAAAACCAAATTGATGGATACAATAAACTTGATTGATGGAGAAATAAATGTAGCATCTAGCCAACCTGTTGTCAATTATCGTGATGACATCCTCCCATGAACGCAAGCAGTTAAAATTGATTCAAGGACAAAAGGAAGAGCTGCCAGCACTTCCCATGCAAGAAGGATAGGTCTTTGAAAAGCATCTTCACCAGAATTTATGAGAGAGTTACATCCATTACTACTAGTAGGTGACGAAGAATTGCTTGATGAAATTCCAACCTTGGTTATTTTCTGATAAATCATGCTTAAAATCATATTAAAAAATCATGCCAGATTGCTTGATGAAATCTGGAAACACCATTCCAAATTGTTTCATGGAAGTAGCTCATCCTTGGTCTCATCTCATCTTGTGGTCTTAGGGGGGTCCTCTTGATTTCATCTGTACGGAAGGCAGCTTGAATCTGCACAACATAGACAAAAGTAACAAAAGAAAATTGTCAACAATGTCATTGACTCAACGAAGCCTTTGTTTCTTTTCACCTTGAACATTTCTTCTTCTGCAGAATAAACTCCAAACAAAGGCGTGGTTAATGCAGTTTGCTAAACCAACAAAGATAATCCTAGTGTTTTGATACTTACCTCCCTTAGCAAGGCATCATCAAGCTCCTGCTTATCATCAGGAGTTATGTCTTTGGCATAAAATTTAGACAGAATTCCTTATCCTACAATGCAGATCAAAACCAGAAAGCTCAATTTTGGTGTCCTGAACCAACTTAAACAAAGAAAGTATAAAATTCAATAATGAAGCTGAAAAACACTATACTTTTGTAACAAACCTTGCGTGCTTTTGATGCAAAGATCTACGAATTGATTGAGTAGGATGAGTAGTAAGAACCAGATCAACAGTCTGGTTTTTCAGTGCATCAAAAACTTCCTGAGGAGACTTCTTCAAGCCAAATACAAGTTTCTTGAGAGTTTCTTCAATGTTTGATTCTGTAGTTGCATTGTTCTCATCTGCAAAATCTCCTTTCTTCACCTTGTTCCTTCGAAGACGAGAAATCTGGACCTCCTCAACCAAGTTGGCCAAGTTAAGCATGTGGGAAAAGGACATGGCAACAACAATAGAGTCCCCTGCATCCAAACTATAGCCTTCTCCATCGAATCCACCGATTACATCCTCATTTTGGCACCATTTCACCGATTCAGCCGTTGAATCTTCCTTTTCCACCGAACACGCGACCTAATTCGCATTTCTCACCGAACAATCTTCCTATTTTTCACTCCTCTCCGAACCCTTCCCGCTCCTGGAGTATTATCACGAACCTAGGGTGGATGAAGGTACTCTCTCAGCGTCGAACTACGACTCCGAAACGAACGATGAAGGTGATTGCTTCATCAACGAAGGACAACGACATTGCTGCGTTATTATGCGACGATAGTTCGAGAGAGAAAGGGGGAAGAAGCAAGGGTTCGAGAGAGGGACAACGATAGTGAAGAGGGCTCGGGAGAGGGACAGCGAGGCGAAGAGGGCTTGAGAGAGGGACAATGAGAGCACAGAGGGCTCTAGAGAGAGATGTGAAATCGCGAGGGTTCCAGAGAGAGATCAAATAGGGTTTGAGGGATAGAGAGAAGATCGAGGGTTTTGAGAAGAATAGGGTTCAAGGGAGAGAGAAAAGCTAGAGGGTGTTGAGAAGAATAGGCTTCGAGGTTCGCTTCAGGTTGGCTTCAGGTTGTCGTATGTAAAAATCCGTATATAATATCCGTATATAATTTTTTTTTCAAAATCCGTATATAATATCCGTACGTAATATGTATATTATATACGGATTATAATCCGTATATATTAATCCGTATGTAATAGTCATATTTCTTGTAGTGACACTAGCCAACTTATTCACATTTCAGCATACGCTAGCTAGTTTTCCAGCACATTTTGAATGTATTTTGCATAGCTTCCTCTGCACGGATCATAGCTCTTCTTGATCTATAAAAGAGAGCTTGATCTCTTGTAAAATTCAACTTGAGTTTGATAATGAAATGCTGCTGAAATTCAGCCATTCTCTCAAGTTCATTGCTTGAAGCTATTTTAGCTTGTCTCCCTCTAGCTCCTTTTCCCTTACGAAAGTCGTCTGAGTTAGAATTCCTCACCACACCATATCCAAACATTGCCACACATTTTATCAAACACCTTGCAAGCACCGAAACATCTTCATCCATTCTTCATTTCGTTGCCACTTCTGGTCTGAGAAGCTGCTCCAATCTTGAACGTGGAGGCTACTTCTATCATTTGGCATCCAGAGCCAGTTGGTTCCAGCTAAGTGCTCTTTCCTTCTTTTTTCTTCACTTCCGTATTGTATTGTTACTGTTTGTCACTGTTTCATTATTTTTCAGTTTCGATTTCGTGTTTTTTTGTGGATGTTTGATTCCATTCACTATTCCATAGCATTTAATCATCATATTAATCGGTGCACTTTGTTTGTTTGAGTCCAATTCCATCATTAATTTTCTTTTTCTAGTTTGTCAAAGTCTTGTGCATTGAACTGCATTGTTTTACTGTTGCATTGGTCTGATTCTGCTCAGCTTTGTTTTTTGTCGTTTTTCATTAAATCCAGTTCACTTGCTAGCTATATGTTGATCTATAAAGCAATGACAGTAAGTCAGCTTTGATCATTTGAGCTCACAAGCATTGTACACTATTTTCCAGTCCAAATTCTGCACAAAAACTAATTTTCTGGTTTGATTTGCTACAATCTATTTTTTTCCAGATTTCTTGATTTTAAAGCTTGAAACAAGTTTGTTTGTTGATTTCATAATCTGTTTTCAAAATCTGCATCAAGAGTTGAATTCTGGATTCATATGGTGCATTCTGTATTTGCCCAATTTTCTGATTCTGAAGTTGTGCACAAGTGTGATTGATGTGTATGATCAGTTCTCACATGATTCTAACTCATGATACGTGCATAATTCAGAAATGAATGTTTGAATTGTGTGAATATTTGGTTTCTGCCAATGTTCTGTATTGTTCCATCTATGCACCGTGCTAGTTTTTTTTTTGCTTTGTCTTAGGCCATTTGCTATTTCTCTAGCTCAATTTCTGTAGCTAGATCTAGACTTAGGACTCCTTTAATCACTTGATTGATCTTCCAGCTTTGCTTCCAGTGTATTTTTTTTTCAAACTACTGTAGTTTCATCCAGTTTTCTGCATAATTTGGCAACTACTAAACTGTTTTTGAGATTCTGTGACTGCTTGTGCATTTTCAATGGTTCAGCAAGTGTATTTGATCAATTAAAACTAGTGCATACTGTTCATTTGGTCATTTTCCAGCCAATGTGCAAAACCACCATTTAAACCAGTTTTCCAACCATTGAAATTGTTTGAATTTCGCAAGTGGATCAGTGAGTTTCTGTTGTGATCCCTTCCCTTGTTGTTTGACAGTTTAAACACCTTTAAATAATGCATACAAAGTTCCTCCAATCATCAAATTAGGTGTCTAAACATAGCTGTGAAAAATTGCCTCTCAAATCATCCATTTTAAAGTGTTTTTGGCCAGATTTCAGTTTCTGCACATACCTTGAATCTGTCTTGGTGCATTTAATCAATTGTATGTGGAAAGCTTGGTACCACTATTGTTAAATCATACATCAAACTATCATTAAACAGGTTTTAAAAACAAAAACATTTGGACAAGTACAATCCAGTTTCGAAAATTCAGCTACACCAGAACCAGTTTTTTTACCTAAAAACACTGTTTTCATTGAGGCCATTTATCAAACAGTTTTTGCCAAATTGTGAAATCAGTAAATTCGGTGTCTTTGCAGCATGTTTTGATTTTCTTGGTTTCTTAATCCTTTCTAGAGCATCTCTTAAGTTCATTTTGTGTGCCATCCTTCCTTTCTGGCCTTTAATTGCTTGTTTTACATTGTTTGGAACTTCTGCAACTAACCTGTTTGATAAAATGCCAAAGTGCAGTCTGGTTTGGAAAGAAAAATTTGGTGCAATAACGTGTTTGGTGCTCATTGTTTTTGCTGGTTTTGTATGGATGTGTGATGCTGTGGTGAAGTCTTAAACATCCAGATTACTTCTCCCAAGGGGTAGCATCTTAGGGAGTGGAAGACTTGTTAAAGTGGCTACAAGCTTGGACTCCAAGAGCACTTTATCCTTGTTGTTCCAGCACCATGTCAGCAGTAAAAACACACAATTTTTTATAGTCCAGCAATCTGAAACAGCAGCCACACTTGGTTGTTCATTTGTAAACACTTTTAATTGTACTTTTGTGCTATATCACGGAACATTTGTGTTTCATTTTTTCTTTCATTTTTACAGCTTAAGTGGCTTGGGAAAATGCTTTCTTAGCAATTCCAAGATCACCACTAAACATTATAATAGTGTCGTAGACACATCTTAGTGTGAAAGTGTGTCAAGTGGCTCCAAGTGTCACTTGCACTTTCACTTAGGGTCGTGTCTCATCTTTCCTTTCCACTTCCATTCTTTCTTTAAGATTTTTTCTTGTTCTTTCTGTTTTATGTCTCCGTGATATCTAGGTCCGCGCTCATATAGATAAACCTTCATTTGGTTTCTAGGTGCATAACATTCTTGCATTTAAAAAGTTTTTGAAAGATTTCTACCTAGACACTTAGGTAAGAAACAACCAAAGAAACTTTGGCTAAGGAAGGACAAGGTTCTTAAGCCTGTCCGTTGTGACTTACCTCTCCTTCCTGGGAGCTATTTGGTTCATTTTTACCTCTAGTGTCTGTCTAGAGATCCTTCACCAAAACCTAAAGAGTTTGATGTCTTGTTATGATTCCTATAGGTCTTCTTCTTCATACAGGTCCTCTCGGTCTTCTAGTTTTCATCAATCCATTAGTTTCAAAGAAATTAAAAGAAAACTTGATGAAGTAAGAAGAAGGACTTGTTCCTTTCATGAATTTGATCGGATTGAGGATGAGTTGTATAAAAAAGCTAGGGCAAATATTCCATACTTTGGTGCGAATATTGGTGCATTAACATACCTAGCTTGGGAAAGGGATATTAATTACATGCATCCATTTATTGCTAGAAAAAGTAAACCTGAATCCTATTTCCATTCTAGCAATAATGAATCTTATGTCCTTAGTCTCTATACATCTAGATTTGAAATGCATGCAAGAGAGTGGTGGGATGAAAGACAATATCATGTTAGGATCGGTAGAAAGTCCCCCATTCGTGATTGGTATGAATTAAAATCTTGCATGAGAAAAGAGTTTGTGTCTTCACATATTAAGAGAAACCTATAATTACTGAGAGATTACATTGAAGAGGGAAAAACATTTCTTGAAAGTTTAAATGACAATGGTTTCCTTATTAGAGAATTAGAATTTGAAATTATCCTTAAGGAGTTGAAGGCTAAGAAACTAGAATTGAAGGTTAAGAGACTACAAATTGAGAGAGAAGAAAGAGATAGAAGAGAAGAAGAGATAAGAGAAGACGAAAAAAGAGAGAAAGAAGAAGAGAGAAAGTAAAAAGAGAGACAAGAAAGAGAGAGGAGAAGAGGAAAAGAAAAGAGAGGAAGAAAAGAAGAAAGAAGAGGAAAATAAAGAGAAGGAGTTATTTCTACTGAAGGCAACTCCTACTCTTACCATAACCATGGAACCTAAAAGGAAAGGTTTCTCATTCTTTACTTCTTTTCCAATTGTTGTGCACTCTTCCATTATTAATTTTTCTTTTAAATCAATTGTCATCACATATTCTGTGCAATCCTTTTCAAATTATGGCAATTCAAAACTTGAGTTAATGTTACCCTTGTGTAAACACGTAACTCAAGATAAAAATCAATTAACTTGGCAATATGGAATTCTTCATTTTTCCAAGACTAATTTTCCGAAAATCTATTTCAAAAATACAACACTTTTCTTTTGTCTTTTTGTCTTTGCTTACATCTTCTTCATCATACTCATTTTTACTATCTTTTGTAGATATATTTTTGATCTAGGAGGACAACAAAAACCAAAGTTGTGCTTCTTTCTTTCTTCCCGATTTGAGGACAAATCGTTTTTAAAGAGGGAGGGAATGATGGCAACCCCTTTAGGGACTTCCCATCCAAAGAAGTATCAACTAAAACTAAGACTAAAGAAAGGGAAGTAGAGTAAAAATTGCTAAAGCTCTTTCCTTATCTAAGTCTTAGATAGATTCTTTTTAACTAATTCCATTGTTTTGTAGGACAATAAAGGTTGGAAGGATCCTAGGAAGTTGTCAAGCAAAGAGGAAACAAAGGAAGCCAAGAGGGGTGCAATTGCCGAATGGAAAAGTTGTATAAAGAGTTAGATAGCATGCCTCAGTGCTTTACAGTAGCCATTTCACATGTTGCATGTGATAAATGTTTTCCTTGTGAAACATACAACTCACATTTATCACATGGAACACACCAGCCAGCTTATTCACATTTCAGCACACGCTAGCTAGTTTTCCAACACATTTTGAATGTATTTTGCATAGCTTCCTCTGCACGGATCATAGCTCTTCTTGATCTATAAAAGAGAGCTTGATCTCTTGTAAAATTCAACTTGAGTTTGATAATGAAATGCTGCTGAAATCCAGCCATTCTCTCAAGTTCATTGCTTGAAGCTGTTTTAGCTTGTCTCCCTCTAGCTCCTTTCCCTTTATGAAAGTCGTCTGAGTTAGAATTCCTCACCACACCACATCCAAACACTGCCACACATTTTATCAAACACCTTGCAAGCACCGAAACATCTCCATCCATTCTCCATTCCGCTGCCACTTCTGGTCCGAGAAGCTGCTCCAATCTTGAACATGGAGGTTGCTTCCATCACATAGGGATCCAATGTCTTCATTTTTAAAATCGGATACTAAAAGGAAATTCACCTCTTAAGATAGGGACGAAGTAAGCATTTAAGCCTAAAAGAAAATTAAAAATATAAGTTATGACTATAATATATACAACGTCCAAATTTTTTTACGGTTGACATCATATTTAGTAAATCACTATTTAGTATTTATTTATTTTGTATTGGACGTCCGTTGTTTTCTTAGCTAACGTTATGTGATGGAAATTATTTCCATTAACACGGCGATTATAAAATCCAAATGACGTGAAGCGAATGAATTTATTTACAACAATGCCACCGGTCATTCTTAATGTTGGATGTTCTGTTATGGGACGTTGAATGCGTGATGTTATACGCGATTTTTGTACTAGTGAAAAGAAGAAATTTCTTGTTTACCTTTATTCACCTTAGACTGAGGAAAATATTTATTCAAAAATTTTGCCACCACATCTTCCCACTCAGTGAAGTTATTCTTTGGGAATTAATTAAGTCACATCTTATCATTGCCTCCTAAAGAGAAAGGGAATAAGCTAAGTCTATTAGCCTCATCTAGAACACCATTAATCTTCACTGTATTGCATATTTCATTGAACATGGTCAGATATTCATATGTATTTTCATGAGCCAATCCATTGAATTGATTACTCTTCACCAGTTGAATGAGAGCAGGCTTCATCTCCATGTTTGCTGCATTTACCCTCGGTCTAGCAATACTATTAAAATGAAGAGGTTCAGTGACTGTTGCATAATCTGCCAAGGTACGTGTACCATTCTGATTGTTCATTATCTCTTCTATTTCCTAATCAGATACTAATGTGAAAGGTTGTTGAAGAGTCTCAGGAGAGGGTAAGAGTTCTTTGGAAACCCTTTTCTGCCTTATTCGTCTACTATTTTCCAGACTTGTAAGAAGAGGTTTAGATAATTTTGTGCTCCTAGTGCGAATCTTGTCCTGCATACACTAAAGAACATTGCACTAGAGCACTAGATTAGCCCAGACAAAAATAGAAAAATTAACAAAAAATAAAAACAGTAAAATAAAGAAAAAAAATTCTAAACAAGTTAAGAATCACACAAAAGTATAGTATGACCACGAGTCTCCGGCAACGGCGCCAAAAACTTGTTAACTCATTGGCAAGTGTACCAAATCGTATCAAGTAATATAAAATGGTAAGACCAAGTATCGTTTCCCAAGACACTCGTGTTCCTAAACAATCGTGTAATATCTTAACTAATTAAGACTAAAGAATGATTCCAATGATTAAAATTAAATTGCAAAAACTTGAATGTAAAATTTGATCAATTGAGGCTAAACACAAGAGTGAATGGAAGATGTTGATAATATGAGATGATAATGTTGTTGGGGTTTAGATTTCACCGTCCTTACTTTCATGCATATAAGAATTCATCTTCTTCATTAAATTGTTAATGTCACTCTCTAAATTACTTAGAACTCGATGTCTCGGCGTAAAAAGCCTATCCTTAATTATTAGACCATAATGTCTTGCATCCCTAATAATCAATTCTGCATTATGGAAAGAAGCTTAAGACAACCAAACATGATATGAGTGATCAAAACATAACAAGCATTGAGTAAAGGAGAAAATCACAAACAATTAATGAAAGAAGCATAAAATAATTCAAAACATATTCAAATACATGAAAGTTTAGAGGTTACATCTTCCCCAACAAGAAATGAGTTTAGCTATCCATTGTCGTGGAGAACCTAGGTATACAATGATGGAAGAATGAGATAAAAACCCTTGAAAGAGAAGAGGATAGCTCTCGCATGCCAAATCTGCCTCCAAAGGGACGAAAAGTGTGTTTCTGAGCTTCAGTCGTCAAAAGATATGAACACTAGGGCGTGAGAGTCCTTAAATAGATCAAAATTGGATCATAGGACAACGTCGTTGGCATTCAGTTCCCTAAGTGGGGGCAACCAGGCGCGACTGCAAAGGGATTGACCCTCAGTGCCCTAGCTTAGGGAAACCTGGCGTCCTACGGTGTAGCTGACTAGCGCTCAGCGCCCCTAGAGAGGGCGCCCAGGCGTGCTTACGAGATGACTGACACTCAGCGCCCCAAATGGAGGCAAGCAGGCTCCCTTCCGAGACTTCCCACGCTGAGGGCCCCTAAAGAGGGCAACCAGGCGTGGTTGTGTGACAACCAGCACTCAAGGCCCAAGAAAAGGGCAACCAGGCGCCCTGCGCCTTCTTCAGCCTTCTTTCCCGGTGCTTTTGTTGTCCCTCTTGGGTTCCAACTCCTTGATAATTTTTCTCCTCTTCCAATCATACCAATAACCTACAAAATTGAGGGAATTAATGATAAAATTCATTAAGTATAACCTTTATTCACTTATTCACCAAATTCAACTAAAACAAGAGTTTAAGCAAGCTTCAAAGTCAAAAAGGGTTAATTTAGTATCAAAATTGTTTCACAAATAACGGTAATTTCAACCATTTTCATAGACCACGAGTCCCCAGCAACGGCGCCAAAAATGTGTACCAAATCGTATCAAATAATATGAAATGGTAAGACCAAGTATCGTTTCCCAAGAGACTCGTGTAACACTAGTTAATTGCATGATTAACAACTCATTTAGATTAACGAATCTAAGAATAAGTGCAATAAAATAAATTGACAAAGAAAATAAAAGTGGTCTTTGCATTCAGAGACGCTTAAGAGTGGAAAATACTAGAATTGGTATGAGATGGCAATGTTAAGGTTAGTTTTCACCTATTTAACTTTCTTGCATATTAGAACTCATATTCTTTATTGGAATGCTAATGTCACTTACAAAATTACTTAGAACCCAATCCCTTGGCTTAAAAAGCCTAGCCTTGATTATTAGACCTCAATCCCTTGAATCCCTAATAACCAATTCCGCATTAAGAAAAGAAGCTTAAGACAACCAAACGTCCTGTCTTTATCCCTAGATAATATTTCCTTTAGGTGAAATCCTTCACATCATGATTCGAAGTATTTCCCAAAAACAAAGAAATCCAATCATCAAGCTATGAATGGCCAAAACGTAATAAGAATTACGAATAGGAGAAAATCAATAACATTCATTGAAAGAAGTATAAGATATTTAAAACATGTTCAAATACATGAAATTCAAAGGTTACATCTCTCCCCAAAAAGATGGGTTTGGCTATCCATTGTCATGGAGAGCCTTAAAAGAAGAACCCAAAGAGGAAGAAAGGAGTGTTCCCACAAACCCTAGCCGCCCTCCAAGCTCTCCTCTGAGTGAAATCGTGCCTCCAAAGAACCAAAGACCCAAAACCTTTCGCAATTTAGGTGTAAATAGAACAGATCTGCAACAAACCCTAACCGCCAGCGCTCAGCGCCCCTAGTGGGAGCGCCCAAGCGATCTTGCGAGGTGCCTGGCGCTCAGCGCCCCTAGAAAGGGCGCTCGGGCATGAATTATCAACTGCAACTAGCGATTAGCGCCCCTGACCTAGGGCCCTCAGCCTGACTTTTCTGCACTGCAACTTTTTCTCTTTTTCTGCAGTTCTACTTGCTTCTTGTGGTTGGTTCAGCTCTATACATTGTTGGAGATTCTTCCAAGCACATTATTAGCTACAAAATAAAGGGATTATAGATAGAATTACATCAAAGTAGCCCAAAACAAAAGTATTCAAAAACTAAGATAAAAAGAGAGGATTAAGCAAGTTATAAGCTCGAAAAGAGTTGATTTAGTATCAAAATTGCATCACAGATAACGGAAAAATGAACCGTTATCAGAGGTAACAATCACCGACCAACATGAATATGGTGATGCAGACGCCTGAATGTACGGAGTAAACCCATCCGAACATAAACCAAGTCGCACATTACGAGCATCGCTCACAAAGGATGGATGTTTACGGTTGAAGTGCTTCTAGGCTTCACCGTTAGAAGGATAACACAACACTCCTTCAGTTTTGTTACCATCATGCCAACCCATGTCATGTGTTCTGCTATATGCATTGAAGCGAACATTCTTTGTAATCTTGAAATGATCGATAAGTAGAACATGGACTTGAATGGAATTGTTTTTTTTTTAGTCCGTCCTGGATGCAATGTTTGAAATCGAGGATGGCCAGAGAACTTGCATTCCACCAACGATGCATCATTTTTGCCATTGTCCTTGTCATAGAAAAGCATACATCCATTCACACAATAATCTATCTTCTTCGCTTCCAATCCTAGCTTTGAAACACATTTTTTGACTTCATAATAATTCTTCGGCAAAGAATTGTTTGGTGGTGTCAGATCTAACACCAATTTTGTAAATAAGACCAACGCTTGATTCAGAACGTTCCGATTAGATTTACCAGCCATGATTGTAATGCACATTGACAATTTTGACTCAGATGACAAGTTGGTTTGCCTCAGCCAAGAGATTGTAAAACTTCTAAGTGCTTTCATTTGGAGAATCTTCATCAGGAGTATCGTTTGCTTCTTGTTCAGCAGGTCGACGAAGAACATTGTCGACCATCTCTTGCATATAGGTAAATTGATCTATCTCAGATGTATGTACAATAGTATTTAAACCTGATGTAGGCCACTTTTCATAAGCATTGGAGGTAGAAGGCATTTCTTCACCATGAAATGTCCAAACCGTGTAATTTGGCATGAACCCTTTCTAGTATAGGTGACGACTTCATGTTTCAAAATCCTTGTACATTCACACTTGATGCATCGACATCGAATCCCTCCATCAAGAGCATAATATTGATATCATCGAGCCGTCTCCACGAACTCTTCAACTCCGACGACAAAAGCTTCCTTCAAACCTCTCCTTCCGCTATAACAACGGTCGTATATCCATGCACGGTGGTTGGGAAAATGGGTCATGTTCTGTGACAAGCAGCAAAAAAAAATTAGCCAAAACAACAACACTCCATGTGACATAAGTAATAAACCTATTACTACTTAAGTTGAACATGGAAGGCAATTTGAACAATATAATGATAGGCATACAATATGGGTCATGCAAAGACAAGCTCTTAGTATTGAAATTCCTTACAAATCCTAAGGGGTTGTGTATTGTAGGTTCTAAGTGTTTATAGTACTTCTACCGTTCTCATTCCATTGAGAATCTGTGTAGGTACTACCATAGGATTTAAAATGACTACTTAACTTAATAAAGTTGTAGCCTAATTGTTAAAATAGAATGACTTAGTTTCTCACACCAAGAGGGGAGGGGGGTGAATTGGTGAAGTGTAAGAATATAATCTTTCAAAAACTATTTCACAAAATAAGATGCTTTTACACTTTTCTTGAATCGCAAGTTAAAAGATATGAAATGCAGCAGTAAACTTAATTGAATATATGATGCGGGCGTCGCGACCCGTCAAATTTGATTGCAGAAAAGAATGCAGTATAGTCTAGGATATGACTCCTAGGTCGTCTCTCAAGGACCAAATTGGGTTTAGTCTCAGATCTAACACGTAGTGGGGGGGTGTTTTTGTGATTTTGTTTGGATGCAATAAAATTAAAGTGGACTGGAAATTAAATAGAATTTAAAAACGTTGAAATAAATTTTAAACACTGTAAAAACTGAATGGTAAAAAGACGGTAAAAATAGAAAACGTCTGAAAATAAAATGAACG